>APFE030740156.1:238522-256149 GCA_000404065.3 Pinus taeda | reverse complement strand
TTAGAGTGGTCCAAAAGACATGGATCAAGCCAGATCTAATCTTAGTCGTTGATTAGGGACTTAATCTCGGCCGTTGAGATGTCAACAGGAAAAGTATAAGAGGAGGCTTGAGGGTCCTTGGAGAGTACACCAGATGATCAGTCATTCTATTCTCTAGAGCAGTGTTTTCTAAGTGAGATAGAATTAGTGATCGGGAGAGCAGTAGAGGGGCATTGAGTACAGAGAAACAGAGAAGGCAGAGATTGTGCCAGGAGAGCAGTGCAGCAGCCAGGGAGGGTGACGCAGAGCCAGCAAGGTCTCACGCAGGGCCACACAGAGGCAGCCATGTGCTGCGCAGAGCACCAGAGGGGCCAGCGCAGCTGAAGCAAAGGCTCCCAGAGCTGACGCAAGGCCTCCTGGGGCTGACGCAAGGCCAACGTGGGACAGAGAGGGGCTGACGCAGTCCAGATTGGGTAGACGTTGGGGTTGCAGGAGAAGTTTTGTGCTGAGGAACTATCGGAAGGATTTTCCAGGGTTTCAGCTAGGAGATTTCTCTCACATTGTGAGGTATAGTTGCTAAGGAAATTCTCTGTTGGGTAGGCCAGTTTCGGCACCCAAATTTTACTCTGATATTGCTTAATAAGAAAACCCTCAGATAGCTGCACCGGTTTTCCCACATTGGGGTTTTCCGGGGACATTGGTCCAAAAATAATGGTGTCATGTGGTGTGTTTGTTCTTGTTTCTTTTAGTTGTTGATCTGTAATATGTTGAGCATGCACTGGTGTTTATTTTCAGTATTTACTTTGTAAATAACTTGTTAAAGAAAAATAACAAATAGGTAGGAATAAATCAGAAAAAGTGCATGAAGGGTTTCTAAACAAAGTAAACTTAGAAACTTGAACAATTTAACCTTGTGTGAGTTTATCACACATTTCAGAACATGGAAATTTGACACCTTCTTGAGCTTTATTCTTATTTGGAGATCGTTATATCATTTGTTTACTTGATTTCCTTGGTTGGAGGATACTTATCTCTCCTTTGTGATAGATCTTCTTGGTTCCTCTATTGGTTCTATCTTTGTGGTTGCATATCTTTTGATGGTTATGGATAATGCTACTTCATCATGGTGTTGCATGGGTATATTTGTTCATGATAACTAGAGAATGCTACACTTTGGCTTATGTATGATGGTTGTAACCCCCCAAGGAGTTGGATGATGTTGATATGAGGTATTGACATGGCACTATATTGTCTTTGGAGCATGTTGGTGATTTGGCATGATGATGTTATATTACTGATGTCACTTGGTGTGGTGTTTCACATGTTCTCTTTTCTTATGTTGTACCGGCTAGGTGGTGGGTCATGATTATATGTTGCATGGTGGTGCATGATGCCTAGAATGCTTATGCTAACACTTTAGTGGTTTATATTATTTGTGGATTATACCTTGTTATAAATATCCCTTTCATATGGTTCTTGTTACCCACCATTTTGTGGGTAATATCCCTAGGAGAATTTTTTTCTCCAAGATGTTCCTCAGCCGGCAGCCAGCAGCCCCTTGCAGCGACTCGCTAGCTCATTGTGCCATCTTCTCCGCCAACTGAGCCAACCATGTGGTCCCTCGCCCATCTGCCATGATCGTATGTTTGAAGGTGGGCCTCCTGAATCTAAAGGTATGCCTTGTCATTTGGAAATTGATTATTGTAGTTTGCTTATCATGGACACTTCTGGGCATGGATTAATGGGGGGATTCGACGGAAAAAATGGGCTAGGTCTGTGCTTCTGTCCCCTAGACCCCTTTTAAGAGTTAACCTTTGATTCTAGTTCTGTGGGATTTCTTTCACTGACCATTTGGTTCCAAGGATGGTATTTCACGGGAAACCACGATTTTGGTTGCGTGGTCTCGCTCCCTTATCCATTTATATTACCCTCTTTCCATTCATTATTATCCCATCCATCATTTTTCCCACCTGGGTCCACATTCCTCTATTGGGTCCACATAGGGTTAGCTTGCCTCTTCCCCTTGCGCACACCTTGGGTCATGGCTTGGAATGAAGCCAGAGGTTGATGCAGCTGAAAAGAAGGTTAAAAGCATATATGGCCACAATCAACAGGAAAATGTACCACAAGATGCAAAAGATGGTTGGGACAAATACATTTACGTGGGAAAAAGCCAATACATGAGCTCTACCGAATCATTATGGCCATCACCCTGGTTCCTACAGGTTCTATGAGCCTTCTTCATCATATAGGAACCCATGATTGTCCCAACCCTTGGTGGGCGATAAACCGCCCCACCTTAAAAGGGGGATTTCATTGCTATATATTATACATCATGCTCTAACCCCTTAAGCCTCGAGCAGTTAATCAAAGAAAATCATAAAAAGGCAAAAGGCATAAAAGAAGGGTCGAAAAATCAAGGTCGGGGCACCTCATGTACCACTATTGTTCCCTCCTATACATATTAAACCTAAGTGTGGGATTCCCTCTTATTAGCTACCCTTGCACCCCAGCATGTGACCCAGGGCTGCCCCTTCTCATCCCCTACTTCATTCACCATATTTGTCACATGCCACCACCCTTTGAAGGATGTACTTTGAATATTATCCCCTTTAGAAGTAGAAACCACTTAATAAGGTATTTGGTTAACCCCATTTGGAGTTTAGGAGACATTGGCACATCCCGAAGCCCATTATGGAAGGGTAGGCCATTATGAAGTCCCCACCCGTGGTCCATGATTAGGTAAGGTCCTTTACTCGATTTCTCTAGTGACTTGTACTGGAAGGCTAGGGGACACATTGGATCTTATGCAAGATTGCAAATGGTTTCCATTTGGGGTTTGGCCTCCCTATACGGGGTCTTAAACCTCTAGAGGGCTACATTGGCACATGTAGGCTGAGCGTTGAATGCCATGGGCCTCCACAACAACAAATTTCACTCCATGGATCCCCACATCTATTCAGAGATTGCTCGTGGTTCACTTATTGGATGAGGAGGATGCACCTGATCCATCATGCCCATCCGGCCCCAGTGTACACCATACACTTGGCAAATGATCTAGGACTTGCACGATGATATGGCATCACCTACACCATCATCCTAGCCCTTGCAAGAAATATACAAGCATCTTCGATTTGTGTAGAGACCCATGAGGACACTTGTGTGCCCCCACATGTCATTTGGAGCACCACAGGTTATTACAAGGGGCCAACTCCTTGTCCACTACTTTTAAGGGTCCTATTCTTCATTATGGCACCCATGGACCTCATTAGGCCTCTTAGAGGGCCCTACGACATGCATAGATTATTATTTGACCTCTTGAGAGGCTTACTTTTCCATTTATGGGCTAATTTAGCGGGCTTGTCACCAAAAGTTGTATTATTAGAACATTATTTTATTTTTGGAGCTTATGTAGGCCAAGGAGGCTAATTCGAACTCCTATGCTGTGTATAAATACAAGTGAGATGAGCTCATTTGTTGATCATCACTTTTGTTTGGATCTCTTATTTCTCTTGAGATTTTCACACTTTTTTCTAGAGGATGAATTGGAACTTTATGGATGAGTTTTGATGTGTGGATATTGGTCTATCTTCTTTTGGAGCTTCTCTATTGTCAATTGTGAATGTTGGATATACTCTATTACATGTAAGTACGTGCTTTTTGATGTTATTCTTGTTTACTTTTGTCATAAATGTTGGATTGGGATTTTCGTTGTTCTAGGGCTAATTGCTGCATGCATTTACTACTTAAATTTGTGGAATTTGTCTCTATTATAACATCTCTCAATGTATGGGCCATGTAATATGAGCGAAATTTCCTATGGGTAATTCTATCAAATAATTTGACCTTCATAAGCTATTCCTTTTGCACATCGAAGTATAAAAGTTGCAAGGTTGCTTCCTTTTGACCTAGAAGGTTAGTGAAGTGATCACGAGGGCTCCTTGACTGGGAACCACGAAATCCTACTCATACTCAACATAGACTCCATTCTCCCAAAGATTAAGGCACTGATATACCAAATGTGGTCACTAAAAACCATATTCTTCCACCTCCTCCCAGGTCCAGCCACATTGGGGTACCTAGCGCATCAATTTCCCGACAAGCTAGTCATAAAAATTTTCGATCTCCTAGGGTCTCCTGTGCTAGCCTTTCATCTAGCTTTCCTCCTATTTTGAAGACATTCCGATGGTGGAGTTGGGAGAAAAGCCAAGCCCTAGCTTCAGGATCAAAACTTACCCTGCCATCCTTGAGACTAGTACCTCATAGGGTTAAAACATCTTCGAGTGAAAAAATTTCTTTGATCCTTTCCCCACCTTGTCTAGGATAAGAATATCATTGGTTGCTACATTCTTTCCTCATACCCTAGATTGGGTCCACTTGGGTCGGTGTGGTCCCGTTCCAATGAAAGACCATTCTTCAAGAACCATCTGGGATACCTTTTCTAACAAGGATTTTAGGGATTGGGGAACTCCTTCACAAGTTTTATCCCATAAACCTAACCCTCAAATCCTTTCCTCCTCTCCCTAGAATACATAGTACCTTGCTTAGAGAGCAAGCAAGATCCATCCTTCAAATTCTTCTGGGAAAAGGTTTATTTGAGTCACTCATATCCATTGACTTATCCTTCATTGGTGACTCCATACATACCAAGTCTCCTCCCATCGGTGAATGTTTGTAAATAGAAGGGAGCCTTAACTGAGGTGAAGGTGGGCTAAGTCTCCATTTGTTGCCCTCAGCCTAACATTTTCCCTTTAGGGATCCCCCTTAGGTCCCCTGCTAGTTTGAGCGGTAACAGTTCCAACATGATTAATTTGGTTATTTGATATGACTTGAGGTGGTGGGACTTCCTACTATGAGTGCCTTAGGAAATTTGAAGCTTATTGGCATATGTCACAAATATTCACCTTTGATGGAGCTCTCTCCTTTGGCACACAATTGATGTTGATTTTTCCATTTAGGCATTATGTTGACTATGAAATTTTATCTATTGCAACTATTGGAAATTATTCTTCTAACTCAAAAATTAATTATGCAGTTTATTTTCTATGACAAATAATGAATAAAATCACAACTGCAATGTTCACCATCAAAATAGTGTGAAAAATAAAATACTGGAAACTGAGAAATTCTAGCACACACCCAATAATTTCGACAATTATTTTTGGATAATTGTCTCTAGAAAAACCCAACTTGGGAAAATCGGTGCAGCAGATGAGGGTTTTATTATTAATGTTCAGCAGCAATTCTGAGTACAATAATTTAGATGCCCAGCTGGCAATGTAATCTGAGGTAAATACTGACAAAAATATCATGAGAATTTTCTCTCACCCCACAACTATTTTCTGCCTCCGAAATTGCTTCCCCAGCCTTTGCGTTGAGCTCCCTGTGTCATCTTCTGCGCAGATCTTACACTGGCCATCTGGAGATTTTGGTCTTCCTTCTCTTGCCTCTTCTAGGAACTGGAAATCATCCTCCTGGAATGCTACTGCCCTCCTTTCCACCTGCTACTCACCCTCTGACTCTAGCTATTCTGCTGAGCTGCTGCTTTTGAGAAAATCGAATTTCCCGGGCCACTGAATATCTGCATTGGATGATTTCTCAATCACCATATCGACTTCCTCTTATAATCCACTGTTGGAGCACCAACGACCAAGATTAAAACTAAATCAATGGCTAGGATCATCTCTGGATCGATTCATATGAGTTTCTAGATGATTCACACCTTATCTCAATTAATATTGATTAATTAACCATATTCCCTAAGTTTAGACTTAGGAAATATTTAAAAAATTGGTTAATAATCTAATTGAGACACTTCTAGTGGGAGTTTCCAGAAATGATTTTTGGGTTTTGGAGGTCTCATGTATTCTAGCCTCTCCACAAAATTTCATGGCTAGAACACATCCTATGCTAAAAAAAACTAACACTCCCTCTTAGCGAGGAATGTGTTATAGTGCTACTGCACACCCTGTCTCTGCATCATCTCCTGTCACGCTACTAATGTCTGGCCAAACTACCCACCAACCACTGCGCAACTCTAATATACACTGCATATGTGTTGTTGCTGACCCTGCTGAACTGCCGCCAACACTGCATTTGCACTGGAACTCCCTCTTCATTTGTTGTTGTTGCAACTGCAACATCTGCAACTGAAAAGCATCCAAAATACCCTGCCCCTGCTACTGAAATGGGTTCTCCACCATTCCCATCTGTTCTCTAAAATAGACGAATTTCGCTCTCCCTTGAGCTTTCATGAGTATATCTGCAACTTGCTCTTCTGTGGGAACATATTGTAGCTGGTGTGCTGCCGTTATACACCATCCCTAATGAAGTTACACCGAATATCAATGTGCTTCAACCTGTCATGAAACACTGGATTCTCAGAGAGCTTTATGCAACTCTGATTATCACAATAGACATTGGTCACCTCCAACCTCTTCTTGAACAAGCTTACTAGCAGCTTCCGAAGCCATATAGCTTCACACATAGCTATGCTAGCTACCATATACTCTGCTTCTGCAGATCTTAGTGCTACTAACTTCTGCTTCCTGCTGCACCAGGAAACCATCCCAGATCCAACACTGAACCAGTACTCGAAGGTACTTTTCCTGTCCACTGAACTGCCTGCCCAATCTACATTTGTGTACCCACAAAGTTTGACGTCACCCCCTTGAGTATATCTCAATCCATACTTGATTGTGCCGCGAACATACCTCATAATATCATTGTCTGCTGCCCAATGTACCCTCTTAAGCTCTACCATGAACTGACTAAGGGTATTGACTACGAAGCAAATATCTGGATGAGTGTTGACCAAATATATGAGAGACCCAATAAGCTGTCTATACAAGGTGGGGTCGACATCCTTGTCATCTGATGCATCTATTTTCTTCCAGTTGGTGATCATGGTCATAGACATGGGTCTGCAATTCTGCATTCTGAACCTCTTCAGAATATCTGTAGCATATCTTCCATGCCGAAGGAAGATCTCCCCATCCTTCTGCCACACTTCCAATCCTAGGAAATAGTGCATCAACCCCAAATCCTTCATGTCAAATTCTACTGCCAAGTTCCTCTTGCAATCCTCTATGAGCCCTGACAATCTTGTCAAAAAGAGATCATCCACATACAAAACTAGAATAAATGGCTCACCCTCTACCATCAAATAGTAAAGGTTGGGATCTGCGTCACTCTTAACTAATCCTATCTGCTGCAAGTAGCTGTCAATTCTACCATACCATGCCCTGGGAGCCTACTTGAGCCCGTATAGAGCTTTCTTCAATTTGCACACATGTGTGTGCCTCTCACGAGTCTCAAAGCCCTCTAGTTGTTCTATGTACACTTCTTCCTCTATCACCCCGTTGAAGAAGGTTGTCTTGACGTCCATCTGGTGAATCTGCCATCCCTTTTGAGCTGCTAGAGATATAACTGGCTGGATAGAAGTGTATCTAGCAACTGGGGAGAAGGTCTCCTCATAATCTATCCCTTATTTTTGTGCATACCCCTTTGCCACGAACCTAGCCTTGTACTTTTCCACACTACTGTTTGCCGCATATTTGATCTTATAGATCCATCTCGAACCTACAATTGATTTGTCTTTCGGCCTTGGCACTACCTCCCAAACATCATTCGTCATGATAGAGCTATATTCTTTCACCATGGCATCTACCCACACCTGATGCTGTGTGGCGTCCTAAAATCTCGAAGATTCTGTAACGTAAGCCACCAATGCTTGGTACTTGTCAGGATTTCTGTGCTATCTCTTGCTTGTCCTAGGAGTTCCAGTAAACTCCTCTGCATCTCTTAATGTTTGACGAACCTCTCTGATGGCTTGACCACTAGTTGTGGGAGGTTCTGCTAGCTCCTCCTCATCCTGTCTTTGCTGCTCCATCTGCTGAGAACTCCCTAGATTTCCTGCACCTGAGGAAATACTGGTGTTGGTCACAGTACTTGACCCTTGTGACTGTGCTCCTGCCTATCCCACTAGCTGCCCCTGCTGCCGGACTATAGGAGCTTCTACTGACCGATTCTGATCACCTGTAGGCATCTCATGGGATCTCTTGAAAGCTCGGTCCCCCATGAACTTCACGTCTCGCCTTACTACTATCTTCCTACTGCTAGGAATGTAGATTCTGAATTATTTTGAGGTTTTGTTGTACCCAACGAAGAACCCCTTCTCTGCAGTCTGATCCAGTTTGGTCCGTTTATTATCTGGCAAATGGCAATAAGCAATGCTACCAAAAATTCTAAAGTGGCTAACTTTTGGCTTCTTCGCTGTGAAGACTCCATCTGGTATTTTCTTCCCCAATGCTCTATGAGGAGTCTTGTTTTGAATATACACTGCCATGTTACATAGTTCTGCCCATAGAAATCTAGGTAGATCCTGGTCATATAACATTGCCTTTGCAGTTCCAACAATGGTTTTGTTTTTACGCTCCGCTACACCATTCTGCTGTGGATTATGGAGTTGTCCATTCTCTCTTGATGCCTTTATTCCACCATTATTGAGCGAAGCACCTTGATCTTCTTCCTTGTTGTATTCTCCATGAGAGCTTTAAACTCTATGAAACGATCAAAGACCTCATCCTTGGTCTTCAAGAAGTAGATCCATGTTTTCTTGGAATGATCACCAATAAAGGTGGCGAAATATTCGACACCGCTGAGAGCTCTAGTGGACATCGGGCCGCAAATATATGAGTGTATAAGTACTAACACGCCATCAACTTTGCTGTCAGTTCTTGGAAATGCTGCCTTAGCATACTTCCGAAGCACGCATCCTCTGCACACATCATCGTGCTTGGTTTCAAATTCTGGAACCCCTGTTACCGTTTCTTTGAGCATCTTGAGTGCTCCATGGTGTAGATGTCCCATTCTCTTATGCCATAACTCATTCAGCTCCTTCCCGCTGCTACTGTCACTGCCTATTAGTGCCATTGGTGAATCAATTTGTAATCGATACAATCTGTTACCTCGAACTCTAATCTGTCTTACCTTTTTCCAGCTCGGGTGTTTGCCATACACTTTCTTCCCTACGAATTGAATATCATACCCCTTATCCTATAACTGGGATACTGAAATCAGGTTCATACCCCACCCTGGCACATGCAATACATCTGTAGCATTGGTGCTTGCTCCTGACTCCCCTTGAAAATCTATGGTACCTCTCCCTACTGGAGTACATTTCATTTTGTTTCCCATAGTAATCTAGAAGTCCATCCACTCCTCTTTGTAGCTAGAAAAATATTCTCTAACCCCTTTCATGTGAGTTGATGCTCCATTGTCTATATACCAGACTCCTTGTGAAGTTGATCTTGCTAAACAAGAAAATTTGTCCTCCAATCTGGAAGACAAATCTGAAGTCTCCTGAATGTTACTTCTATCCATGGCTATAGTGTGCTATTCCTCTTTTCCACCCTGAAGCTAGCTCTGCTCTAGTGAACTACTGCAAAAACCCTTTGCGTCCAGCTAGAGATCTGCTCAAGAAAATCTGAGTTGCTCCCTCTGCCTCTGGAATCACTTATTAAGGAAAAATCGTATTTTTCTACTCCTCTCTCAGAAAAATCGGTCTTCCTCAAGTAATTCGGCCTTCTAACAAAAGGACTGCGCTGCTCCTTGAGAATTTCGACCTGTTGCTCACACTGGGCAACAAAATTCCTTCTTTTCTCTTCTGAGTTCTTTCGCTGATCAGTGAAGCTCTGATACCATGTGAAATTTTATCTATTGCAGCTACTGGAAATTATTCTTTTAACTCAAAAATTAATTAAGCAGTTTATTTGCTACGACAAATAACGAATAAAATCACAACTTTCACCATCAAAATAATGCGGAAAATAAAATACTGGAAACTGAGAAATTCTAGCACATAATAATTTCGACATAATTATTTTTGGACATTGTCCTCAAAAAAACCCAACTTGGGAAACCAACACAGCAGATGAGGGTTTTATTATTAATATTCAACAACAATTCTAAGTACATTAATTTAGATGCCCAACTGACAATCTAATCTGAGGAAAATACTGACAAAAATATTGTGATAATTTTCTCTCACCCCATAGCTATTTTTTGCCTCTGAAATCACTTCCCCAGCCTTTGCGCTGAGCTCCCCCCGTCACCTTCTGAGCAGAACTTACGCTGGCCCTCTGGAGATTTTGGTCTTCCTTCTCTTGCCTCTTCCGGGAACTGGAAATCTTCCTCCCAGATTGCTACTCCCCTTGTCTTCCACCTGCTACTCACTCAGTGGCTCTATCTTCTCTGTTGAGTAGCTGTCTCTGAGAAAAGCGAACTACCTGGGCAATTGAATATCTGCACTGGGTTATTTCTCCATCACCACATCGACTTCCTCTTATAATCCACTATTGGAGCACCAACGACCAAGATTAGAACTTAATCAAGGACTAGGATCATCTTTGGATCGATCTGTGTGAGTTTCTAGATGATTCACACCTTATCTCAATTAATACTGATTAATTAACCATATTCTCTAAGTTTAGAGTCTGGAAATATATAAAAAGTTGGTTAATAATCTAATTGAGACACTTCTAGGGGGAATTACCAGAAACGATTCTGGGTTTTGGAGGTCTCATGTATTCTAGCATGTCCACCCAATTTTGTGGCTAGAACACATCCGATGCTACAAAAACTAACATTGATCCATGTTTTACTTGGTGGAGGTTTGTGCATGGGAAACCTATTGATTTTCTTAGTGCAATTTAGGGTTAGTGCAATATTTCTGAAATTTTGATAATTACTTTTGATGCAAATCTTTTTTTAACTTATTCCAATATATCATTCAACAATTATACTTAAGAAATTCAACCATAAATAACAGTGGAACAATAGAGATCACAATACAGAAAAGAGGACAAGGTTTACCCTGGAAAAACCCACAAAGGGGAAAAACCCAACAACCTTTTTCAATAGAGAAATTCTTCGTGTTCAATAAGAGACACACCTAGACCTATGGTCAAAAGTAGTCTTCTCTGCCAAGTCAAGTCACCCAATCATATCTAGTAATTCGCTCTACTGATTTGCCCCAAAAAACTGGCCTTTTGGATCAACTTCAAAAACTTGGCTTTCTCCAGTGGCTTCAGAAAATCAACTTTTTGTGACAAAAATATGCTTTCTGCGACTGCTTCAGAAACTCGGCTTTCTACGATTGCTTCAGAAACTCGGCTTTCTGCGACTTCTTTAGAAACTCGGCTTTCTTCAGCTACTTCAGAAACTTGGCTCTTTGCGGCTGCTTCAGAAACTCGACTTTCTGTAACAGAAACTACCCAAAAAATCTGCGAACCAGAAAAGAGAGAAACTATCTACGTCTGCGAGCTAGAAGAGAGAGAGAGATGAATTTTCATTCTTCTTTTTGTCCTTCTTGTCCTTCACTTGCTTGCCCACAAACTGTCTTGTGTGTGAGAGATCGAATGCCTAAGCAGAGGAGAAGGTGCTGGCTTTATATAGTGATCTGTCTAGGTTGAATGGGTGCCTTTTGGAGCCAGCGCTGACTTGACTTGGAGGGAAGCCGACTTGTCACTTTTGGAGCCAAAATACTAGCCCAAATTTATTTTCTCACAACAATTTTTATTTCCAACAACTTATTTATTTTGCCAAATAAATTCTGGATTGTTGAAAAATAAAATCACTGGTATTTTTAACTCTAGAAAATTAAATATGCAACGAAAATGAAACAGATAGATCAATCGCACATTACAAGAGATAAGCACCCACCACAATTATCCTTCTATTAATCTGGAAAATCATGGTTAAGACCCACAAAGAATTTACAAAGAAAAATACAATGATTGGAACATGCAACTTGGCTCCCTAGGTTAATTCGGTCAACTGGAAATTAGCCACTTAAGAAAATTATCCTAGAGAAATTTGACCCACCTAATTCAACACTCAAAGGAGGAATACACCTTTAAATATAAACCCTCATGAAATTCCCCAATTCTGCGACACAATATGATCTAGTATAGACCACGTGGTTTGTAATAAAATAATTTAGCCAAATGTGCTTAAATTATTCCCAAACACATTTTTACAAAGACTCGATATAGCACTAGGACTCACCTAAGGCCTTGTCAAGAGATTTCCACTCTAGCTTTGGAATTTAAGCTGGAAGAAAAACTCTGCCGATTATTTGTGTTTCGAAACACACATAATTCGGTGAGGTTAAAAAACTTCCTATGATGAAATCTGTTGCCAAAACGAGAGGCTTACCTAGGTTTTGTTACATAAATAGACGATCATACTACCATCATTTACAATAGAAATTGAATAAATTGGGTTTACAATAATAAAATTGTGTTGGCTCATGACTTTGAATTCATAGAAAATTTCTTCATGTCTTCGCATTCTGCCTCCTTGAACTGTTGACAAAATGTGGTCAACAAGACCCCCATTAGTGGGTCACATGGATATGACACCTTGCCCTGAAGTCCTTCCCACTTTGTAGACATCATTATCACACACATCTATGGATTGATGGGCTAACTTGGAACATGTCACTTCCCTTGGGGGCTGGAAACACCTAATAGGGTTGTAGACCTAACTATCCCTAATATAATTGAGGTAACTTGTTTACATGTCTTGATCTAGTTGGACATTTGAAGTTGAGTTTTGTGTGAAGTATTATTGTGCCCCAAACATTATGTATGGTCCACTATAATGCATTTATGGTTATTGTCCCTAATCATTGTTCATTTCACTTAACCTTGACAGGGTTTTGTCAGGTGGTGTTATCATAGTAGCATAGACCCCTTGAGAGTTGATCTTCATTCCATTCAGTGACACTCAAAGAGCTTGTTGTATCCAATCGAGAGAGTAGTTCTGACTTAGTTGATGTAGCATTGCCCCTCTAGAGGAGAGCGTTGGGCTATGAGGTAGTTCGACATAGTACTTAACTCACTTGAGTACCGCTAGATGCCGAAATGTTGACTCGCTAAGTCTTGGTGTTAGATTTATTGATGATGTGCCTAGATGGATCCAAGATGCCACTAGGCTGGCCTTAACACTGTTTGATTGGCATTGCTTGTTCTGAAGTCTGGATGATGATAGTTATCCTTGAGATGACAGGGGAAGGCTTGCACATCAGTCATAGACCCCAATGCTTAAGCATGATGGTGCTACGTCACCTGTTTTTCCCTTGGAAGGATGACATAGGCACATTGGTGATGACATCATGGTTTTGGAGGTACTATTGGAGGCATCCCCATGTACTTTGAGCTTTCCCTTGCGGTATGGAGCACTCATCATCCCTTTGTTACATGCTTGTGGCATATTGAGCACTTATGGAGGATGACATCATAGTGGAGGAGCTTATTTTCCCACGCATGTGGGATTTTTAGCATTTATTGTTAATTTTTTAGCTATATTAAGGTTGGCTTATAACTTCTCACTTGTAGAACACTGAAACAAACTTGTTTTAGGGATTTGCTTGTAAAATTAATGGAAATAAGGCAAGTTAGTCCTCATGTAAATAGAGGAAGCCTTACTCCACTCTTTTCATTATCACACATTAATTCACCCTTCTCCTAAAAAGAGTGCAAATTTGTCTCCTTGTTTCAACTTGGGCAAAGTGTGATCTTTTTAAGGTGTGAGTTCCCTTGGAGATGGTTTGATGGTTGGAGATGATTTTTTGGGATTGAATGAAGTGTTTCTCTTGGAAAATTTTGTATGTTTACAACATATTTCCTATATTTTGCATATTGTATTTTTGTAGTAGGGTTTCTAATCGTGCCATGATATAATTGCTAAATTTATCTTGAAATATTGCTCCTCTATGATATATAAGATTGTTTTCCAAGAAATCTTTAAGGGAAATTTGGGTGTGCATCTCTTAAATTTAAAATCTCCCCTCACAAGGAAATCACTAGAGTTTTAAGTGGATGTCCTAATCATCCTCCCCTTACTTCATCAATGCCGTTCTTAGAGAGTTCACCCTAAAAGACTCCATTTTCCCATTAGGACAAGTGTTGTTCAAATCTCTTCATTCATCAACTTTCTCCTTTTTCTTCTAGATATCTAGGGTTCGGGATATGGTTTTATACGGAAAATTGCTAAAATGTAAATTTATGTTTGACGTTTATGGTTCTTAAATCAGGAAAATCATTAATATGTAATATAATACCAAAATCTAGCATTTTTGCATGTTATATCATCCTCTCTAGGGATGACATCGTCATTTATTTGTTGTTTATGCAAATTTTCAGCCATATAATTCCATTTAAAACCCTAAATCCTTGGTATTTATTTGAAGGTCTTGCACCCTTTGTTGATTATCCTTTGAAAGACTTGTTACTTGTCAACCTAATAGGGGTCCTAGGAGGGGTTCCAAAGGGGCCACTGCTAGACCAAGTGGCAACAATGGGACAATGACCCACTGTCACCGCAATCGATGTCCCTTGCTCTTTACGGACTTTCACCGATGGGAGGAGCCCTGGTACAAAAGAAATCACTAGAATGATGAGGTCAATGATTAGATATGATATGGTTTACAAAGCCCGTTCAAATGAGAGGCTCAGATAATAGGTTGCTTGTCTTAGAAGCAAAGGAAGAGCTCTCCAAGAAAGGCTTAATGGTAGGAGGTCTAGATCTAGGTGAAAGGGTATTCAACACAAGGAATGCACCCAGATCAAGGATTCCTAGAAAAGGGAAAGGACCTCTCTTAAGGTTTGTGAGATGACAAGCATGAAAATGTTTGGGACCACAAGGGAGACCTAGGGGATCCAAGCAAGACCTAGGATTTAGGATGATCATCAACAATATGACTAAGTCAAGCAAGGAGGAGAAGAAAGGGTCAACGGAAGATGAACTTCCTTTGAGTTTTGAAATGTAAAGACCCTTAAGAAGACCATTTACCAAGATGTTCAAGATGATGTTTAGGGTGCCATCTAGGGTTTGAGTTTTCTCACAATCTGACCATCGAAATTGGACCAAATTCAGAGGAGAGCTAGAGGAAACATCAACAAAGAAGTTTGTCCAAGCAATTTTGTGAGAGCTCGTCTCTATTGCAATTCGCACCAAGCCCTAGTAGGTCGTCTAGGTTTAGGGCCATAGTTTAGGTAAGGGAGAAAAAGATAAGGGAAAACGTTTGAGCACCAAATTGGCTTGGACTAGTGCCTTGTCCTTGGGCTATGGAGTGTATGTTCTTCGAAATTTGGCTGAAATTGTCTTCAAGGAGGCTAGAAAATGATGCCCTAGCAAGCACTTTCTAGCATTTACCCACCCAAGATTTATGGACTTTCATGGAGAGAAAACAAATTCTATTCCACTAGGAACATCCATCTACTTGCTATCAATGAGTAATATGCACAAGTTTGCATTCTAACATTCTTTTACAACGATATTCAATAATTAGGGCATACAACAGCAAGAGCTAATTGCATAATTTCCACACATTAGACATTATTTCATAAGCAAAATTTCCTTAGCAAAATTTCCTTACAAGATAACAAGAGATATATCCAAATCCAAGATCAAGAAGATGGCTCCAAGAGAATGAAAATTTCAGCTCCAAAAAAATCGAAATGCATCAAGAGATCTCTAATAAACAACCAAGAAAGAAGTGCGAAATTCTCAAGAAGAGATATCCAAGTCCAAGTGATGATGAGCAATGAAATGAACTTCTCATCAATATATATGATCCTTTAAGGGATTTGACTTGCCTAATTAGGCCTAATGATGCCCTTAATAATAAAATAATGTACAAGTAACAACCTTTTGGTGACAATCCCACCAAGTAGCTCCATAATATGAAAAATAAGCCTCTCAAGAGGGCTGAAATAATAGTACAATAGCGAGGAGGGTCATTGGAAGGCCTAGTGAAGTCCATCATGTGCCCAAATGAATGGAAGGGCTCCAAAAATAGTGGTGAAGTGGATGGCCCCTTGATCTCCAAGCAAATGACTTGTGGTGCTTTCAAGTGGCCGTGGGGGCACAAAGGCATCCTCGTGGGTCTCCAACTGAATCAAACAAGCATGTATCCCATCTGCAAAGGCTAGAACAATGATGCAAGCCCTCCCTTTGTCTCCCATGGTGAGACAAAATCCCATTAAGGCCCTGGATCAACTGTCAAGTGTATGGTGCAAGTGTCTAGCCGACTAGGCAAGGTGGTCCAAGTGCATCATCATCATCAAATAAGTGGAACACAAGCGAGCAATGAGTGGTCTCAACGTACACCCTATAAATACCAATATGATCCTCTGGAGGGTTTGGACCCCGTATAGGGAGACCAAATCCCAAGATGAAGACCCACCTGCAATCTTGCATAAGATCCAATGCGTCTCCTCACCTTCGAGTACAACAAATCATTAGTGTAATTGAACAAATGAGCTTACAAGTCATGGAACCAAGTGGGCATTTCATAGTGGCATGCCCTTCCATAATGGGCTTTAGAGTGTACAGGTGTCTCCAAGTTCAAGAAGGAGGTTGTTAGGTCCCTATAATACTAGTGACTACCCCATTACTATTGTAGTTGTATCCCTTATTAATATTGTTGTGCCCCTATTGTCCCCATATTGTTATTACTGTGCTCCATAGAATCCCTCTATTGTTATTTTTGTGGCTTTATATTATTACTGTTAGGTCGGCTGGGTTATATTGTAACTCCTTAGACTCCTATATATAGAAAGGAGGTTTTGTTATTTGAAACATCCAAGAATTGTTCATTTATGTAATGTAAAGGAGGTTGCCCCCTCGAAGAGGCTGAATTCTAAGGCGTTGATCTATCCATTCTATCTTTTTTTGAGTTGGTTTCATAACATTTGGTATCGCAACTTTGGATTCTAGGGTTTCGTTGCTCCAAATAGGTGATCATGGCATTTTCGCTATAACTTTTTTTCTGCAACGTTTCAGAAGCTAAAAAAAAACCCATTTGAGAAGAAATCGCACTAAACCTCGGGTCCAAATTTCAGAGCTTTTCACGCTATATTTGCGGAGATATGATCTAAGGAAGTTGGTCTTTTGCCAGACTCCTGAATTACATTCCAAACAGGTGACCTGGGGAAAATCGTCATAACTTTCTCTCTGAGAATCGGATTGAAATTTTGTAAGAAGGTCACTGTGGGAGATTTGGCATAACTCTTTCTTGGAGTATCCAATTTGGATCAGACTGGTGGCATTGGAAAGAGGACATAGAGGGCCACTGCAGGTCGCAATTTCAGAACTAGATGATTCGAAATTACAGAGATACATTAGAGGCAATATCGAGCTCCTACAAAGTGAAAAATGTGTGTAGATTTTTTAAATTTTTTTCTTAAGCTTGGTTTGAAAAATTATTTTGAAGAATTCAAAGGGCATAGTAGAGCATTATTATCGGTAACTGATGCCCCGATGAAAGAAAATGCAAACACCTAGTAAGCAACCTGAAAGTGCTAGCATGACTCATGAAGAAGAGGAAGAAATGCTACATGATATATCAAAATTACAAGACCAAGTGCAACAAATGTCACTCTCACAAAAGCTAACAGAAGCTAAGATAAATGGCATGAAATCTAAGATAGAGTGCGTGGAAGCTAAGATGAATGGCATGGAAGCTAAGATGGACGATTTGAAGATAGATTTGAAGACATGCATGGAAGATTTGAAGACAGATTTGACAAAGTTTCTACAAGAAATGCTTACCAATGGTGAAAGGGTAGTAAAGGAAA
>APFE030740156.1:192953-206196 GCA_000404065.3 Pinus taeda | reverse complement strand
ATATATATTCACATTTCCCCGTTTCCAAAATTTGGGGAGGTTGCGTTTCGTATCGCTTCCCGTTTCGCAAACTCGTACCCGTTTCCTCGTTTCGTGCAACTTAGGTATGGAGCATACCCATGCTGTGGGAGCGTATGGAGCCTCCTGGACGCATGCTTGCACATATCATGGGAGCGTCCGGGGGTTTAATGGTCTAAAAACTTAGTAAGACCCAGGGGATGGTTACCTGAGTGGTTGGGATGGTTCCTGGGAGTCTTGTCGCTGATGTGGAAGGTTTGTATTGTGTGTTTCCGTCAGTTCCACTTCCTTAAGGTGACTTAGGAGGTCGAATCATATCATAGTAACTTCTCGTCACATGTTTACCCTAGTTGGCTGGTTACTTCGGTAGATGTGGGAGGAGGGTGTTACATGACAGTTGTAAAGACTAGTAGTAGTCAGATGCTAGGGAGCGCAGTGCAGAGTTGGCAGCAATGAGTTGGCACAGTGTAAAGTCAGTAGCAACGTAGATTCTTCAGTGATAGTGCAGATACTATTAGCAGTGGGAGACTCGGGTGAGAGATGCATTACACTGATCACAGTTGATTCAGTATTTTAGATGCTTTTTAGTTGCAGTTGCAGCAACAACAGATGAGAAAGAGTTGTAGTGCAGATGCAGTGTTGGCCGCAGTTCAGCAGGGTAAGCAGCAGCACAGATGCATCGTATATCAAAGTTGCGTAGTCGTTGGTGGGCAATATAGCCAGACATCTGACTCTCTCTCTGGCAACTGTCTGCTGCTACTCTGGAAATCGATCTGCTCAGAAATCGAACCTCTCAAGTGTGTTCTCCATCACCACATTGACCTCCTCTTATAATCCCCTGTTGGAGCACCAACGACCAAGATTAAAACATAATCGTTGGCTAGGATCATTTGTGGATCGATCCGTGTGTGTTTCTAGATGATTCTCAGCTCGACTTAGTTAATACTGATTAATTAATCATATTCCCCTAAGTTTAGACTTACGAAATATTTTAAAAACGGTTAATAATCTAATTAAGTCATTTCTAGGCAGAATTTTCAGAAACGATTTTTGGGTTTTGGAGATTACATGTATTCTAGCCTCTCCACAAAATTTCAAGGCTAGAACACATACGATGCTACAAAAACTAACAGTAACCTTGTCTTTCAAACCTTGCCATACATAATTTGAGACTATACTAGCCAATGCCTCTCTTCTGTCGAAAGGAACATAAAGATGATCTAATAACTAGGAAATTCAGTTTTTTGCAATCTTAAGTAGATCCAATCTAGAGAGATTGCAAAAACGGACGTGGGCACGGCTCTATGATGGGTAATAAATTTTATCATTTTCTTCCCTTTCTTGTACAATTCACCAATCCATTAATAATCATGGTCCCTCATCTTCATAAAATCATGCATCAATGAGTTGAAATTGTGAGCCAAACTGGATATTTATGCTTCAAGATCTCAATTACATCCTTACCCGGCCTAAGGAAAATCAAAATTATCCATCAATCTTTGACCTTTTATGTTATTCACAAACATTTACATAAGACTTAAAACAAGTCTGTTTTATTCTTATTCTCGTGTGAATTTATTAATATTTTCACCAAGTAGTACATTATTATAATTAGATTACATGTTATACATTAGCTTAAAATGTGCATTAGTCCGAAAGCAGCTCCGCACACAGAGTTCATCATTACTGTAATTAAGATTACATCTTACTCATTAGCTTCAAATATTTGCATCGACATAAAGCATCTGCATACACATGGATAGCTCATCATTTTTCATGGATACACAAATAGTGTGCTACCTTGCAAAGATGCGGTAATTAGAAAACTGGGATAAGCTTGGATTGCCACCAATTTAGTATTTTTGTTTGCGGTGATAAATTTGTACCATGCACATTTATGTGATGCCGAACAGATAGATAGTGCTTCCAATGGTAGAAAACGCTTTAATTTCTTATCTGTCTTTTAGGTCATTATTCTATGGGATTTCTAATAATTAATATCTGTTCTTTTCTGTTTAAAGGGGGACCTACATCTGAATCAGGTGCAGCATTGAATTTGAGCATCCAATATTGGACAAGCAGAGGGTGGGCTTTTGCTGACGTCAACTATGGAGGAAGCTCTGGTGCATTCTCCTTCTCTTTGCTTGGTTATTAAAATGTCTTATTAGATAAATAGTCTTTTAGTTGACTAGTTATTTATCATCATAGTACACATGTTTTAGAGCATGCCCACCAATGCATGTGCATTTATACACATTCCAAGGCCTTTAGGTCTTCACTTGTCGGCAATAACCCCTGGAAATTTTGTTACATATAGTTGAACATTAAAATATATAATAAGCATAAAGAAATAAATTTTGGATCAGTTATTGGATAATCATTTTCCATTTAATTTCCCTGCACATCATTATACAATAAACCATTGATCAGACATGGTAAGCTTTCTGCCTCGTTTTAATCCCTGGATAAGCCAATTTTGTTATAATTGGAGGGTGTTAACTTGAGCAACAATAGGTTGGATGGTCTTGGATCTACAAGTAGTACCCAGTGTTGGCATTGATGTCCCTTAATAATTGAGGTAGATGGCAGAGGTAATTTAGACATGTAGTTGTTTAATTTAACATAATATTATATGGACTGTAGAAAACATTGCTAACCTTGATGTTTGTGCATTTTGTTGATGTTAATGCATTTTGTTTTAGATATATATCAAACATAGGTACATTTTTCTTGGAATGTTATGTGTTTCAAATTTATTTAACAAAAAAAAAAAACCTCTCTGAAGTATAAAGTTTAGAAAATCTGATGTTGACCTGCTTTTTGAACTTTTAATTCCAGTTATATTTTAGAAATTGTTTTAAATTTTTCTATTAGCAAATTCATGACTTCAATTTGTAAAACTATTCCTTGTGTTGCATCTCTTTACACCAAACTTGGATAGCTCCAAATACTTTATTTGTCACCTTTGGATTGGTATCATGCTCCAATACCACATAGGAATTTAGTTGGGTACTGCTACCCACCAAAAGTGGGTGACCCCATATGAGGATTTTTCTCCTAGATTTGTCTTCAACCGACAACCAACAACCCCTGACAACCACCAGTGTAGCTGATACATTGTGCCATTTGACCTCTGCTCCCTGAGCCAGTCATATGTCCCCTCGCCCATCTACCGAGAGTGTATGTTTGAAGGTGGGCCATCCAATCCTAAAGGTATGTTTTTCATTGTGTAATCAGGTGCTTATGCTTGTTTTTCCTTGGGCACTTTGGGCATAGATTATTTGGCGACTTGGAAGAAGGAAGGGTTCTGACTATAGCTTTGTTCCCTCACCTTAAATGGGGGGTTAATCCTCAATCCTACTTCCGTGAGATCTCCCCTATTGGTCTATGGCTTCAGGGAGGAAACTACTTGGGAAACCTTGATTTTGGTAGTGCGGTCCCGTTTTCCCATTCCACATTTTTCACTCTCATTTGCACATTACAAGCCATATTCCATAATCTTCCCTCTCTAGGTCCACAAGGCTCTGGTAAACCCCTTGCCCTTGTCCACGTGTTTGGGTCGGGCCTAAAAATGTTGCCCCAGAGGTTGATGCAGCTAAAAAAAGGAAAAAGTTAAAAGCATATCATGGTCACAAGCAATAAAATAAAACAAAAGAATATTATAAAATGGAAAAGATGGTTGGGACATTATATTAGCACGAGGGCAAAAGCCAAACATGAGCTTTACCCCTTTATTATGGCCATCACCCTGGTTCCTAGGACCCCATGAGTGACCCCACATCACTAAAGAACCCATGCACGTTCCAACCCCTAGTGGGTGATGAACTGCCCCACCTTAAGGGGGTAATAATTGCTTATATCATACACAACATGCTCTTGTTTCCTGGAGCCCCGAGCAGTAATACAAAGAGAAAAAAAAGGCAAAAGGAAAATGAATAAGGGTGGAAAAACAGAAGTTAGGGTAACTCATGTACCACAATTGCTCCCTCCTACATCTATACACCTAAATATCTTAAAATTTCTAAATAGAAATCCAACTGCAGTGATTAATATTATTTCTTCTACTTATTATCTCAAAAATAAGTTATTCACAGTGTTCTTATGGAAAATATCGAAATATATTCTACTGCAACCTTCACAATCAAAATATTGCAGAAAGTAAACACAAAGAAAAATATTGGCACAAATACAATCAGAATGACAGTTATTTTTGGACAATCGTCCTCGGAAAAACCCAATGTGGGAAAATCGGTGTAGCAGATGAGGGTTTTTTATTATTCTTCAACAAAATCTCATGTACAAGTTACAACGAGAAAAACAAAAATGAGAAAATTTACAGACGCTTCCTGACAAATCTCTGATCTAGGAGAAGTACTCCTCTTCCCTCTAAGTCCTTCTACGTCAATTTTCCACGCTAGCCCGACGTCAAACTGCCCACGTAGTCCCAACGTCAACTTGCCTCTGCGCTGCCTCTTTCTGCATCAACCTGCTTCTGTGTTGTCTCTCCCTGCTCTGCGTCTTCTTGCCTTGCACTCTCGAAAGATGTTGATGCCCTCTCTTCCTTTCTCACCTGCAACTCTCCCTCTGATTCAATTTTCTCTTGCTAAACTTCGACCAGTGAGAAAATCGATCTTACTAGGGTAACTGAGTATCTGCCTCTGGTGTGTTCTCCAAGTGCCCATCATGTTGATTTGGGGTAGCATTGGATGTGCTCTAGCCTTGAAAATTGGTGGAGAGACTAAAGCACATGAGATCTCCAAGACGCAGAAATGGTTTGGGCAGAACCTAACCAGTCTGAGAGATATTAAAATAATTAATATTTTTAATGGAGTTCCTAAGTCTAAACTTAGGAAAAATAAAATATTAATGTGAATTATTATAAAACTGTGTTAGAAGGGTCCAAAAGTCATGGATCAAGCCAAATCTAATTTTAGTCGTTGATTAGAGATTTAATCTCAGCCGTTGATGGACCAACGAGAAAAGTATAAGAGGAGGCTTGAGGGTTAGTTGGAGAACACACGAAGAGAGATCAAGAACTCGATTTTATGGGGTAGGGTTTGCTGAGAAAATTGAGTGAGTGATCTGAGTTGCAGCTAAGGGGCAATGAAAACATAGCAGAGAGGCAGAGTTAGTATCAGGAGGATCAGCGTAGAGCCTGGAGAGTGATGCAGAGCTAGCTAGAGGCCACGCAGAGGCAACTAGGAGCTGCGCAGAGCTAGAGAGGGTTAGTGTGTGAAACGCAGAGGCTCCAGACGCTGATGCAGAGCCCCGAGAGGCTGACGCTGGGCTAGATAGTCTAACGCTGGGCTAACGCTGTGCCAGAGAGACTGACGTAGGCCTTAGAGGTAGCGCTGGGAGATTTTCGTGGGACAGATTCGAGCTGGAGAGCTGGATAGGGTGATGCAGTCCCTATCATGGTGACGTAGAGCAATAGAAGTTGTATTGTTGTTGTGGGATCGTTCATCCTGTGATTTAGTCGGAATATCTGTCTCCGACTGAGAGGTACTACTGCCGAGGGAATTTTTTGTTGGGTGAGCCATTTATGGCACCCTGGTTGTATTCTGAAACTGCATAATAATAAAACCCTTTGAATAGCTGCATCGGTTTCCCCGCATTGGGTTTTTCCGAGGACATTTGTCCAAAAACAATGGTGTCACTTGTGTGCTTGTTTCTTTCATTTGATGATCTGTATGTGTTGATACTGTACTTGTATTTATTTTCAGTGTTCACATGGTAAATGACTTGTTAAGTAACTGAACAAGTAGGAAGAAGTAAATCAGATAGTACAGGAAGAATTTCTAACGGTTAGACTTAGAAATTCCAACAACCTTCTCTTATAATCCTTTCGTTGATCAATCAACAACCTAGATTAGATCCCAATCAATGGCTAGGATTGTATTAACTTGATATCCGCCTTCTTCTAGAAGTTTCACCTAAAGTTTAGATTAATACCCATTAATTATTTTAATTTCCTAAGTTTAAACTTAGGGTCCCATTAAAAATAATTAATTATTTTAATAAAACTGTCTTCAGGTGGAATTTTCCAAAATGATTTATGGGTATTGGAGAATGCATGTGTCTAAGCCATTCCTTTGCCACTGTACTGCGAATCTCTAGCTGGTCTTCTAAATCTCTCTGCCACTATAATTGATAAATCACCTGTTTCTGCTACTGAAACGGATTCTCTACCATACTTATTTGTTCTCTGAACTGAATGAATTTAGCTCGTCCTAGAGCCTTTGTGAGTATGTCTGCTACCTGATCCCCTATGGGGACACACTGTAGCTATACCGCCCCACGCTGAACATAGTCTCTGATAAAGTGACCTTTGATATCAATGTGTTTCGACTGATCATGAAATACTGGATTCTTGAAGAGTTTGATACAATTCTGATTATCACATTAACCCTGGTTGCTTCCATCATTTTTCTGAACAAGCTCACAAGCATTTTTCTAAGCCATATAGCTTCGCATGTAGTTGTGCTAGCTGCCATATATTTTGCTTCCGCTGAGCTCAGAGCTACCGACTTCTGCTTCCTGCTGCACCAAGATATCATCCTTGATACAACACTGAAGTGGTACCTCGAGGTACTTTTTCGGTCCACTGAACTCCCTGCCCAATCTACATCTGTGAACCCATTCAATGTGACATCCTCACCTTGAGAGTATTTCAACCCATATCTGACTGTTCCACGCACATACTTGAGAATGTGTCTAGCTGCTGCCCAATGCACCCTTTTTGGTTCCATTATGAACTGACTAAGAGTGTTGACAACAAAGCAAATGTCTGGCCTAGTGTTGACCAGATACATAAGCGACCCAATGAGTTGTCTGTAGAAGGTGGGGTCCACTTCCTTGTCTCTTGATGCATCTATTTTCTTCCAGTTGGTGACCATGGATGTAGCCATGGGTATACAATCCTGCATTCTGAATCTCTTCAGAATCTCTGTAGCATATCTTCCTTGCCCAAGGAAGATCTCCCCATTCTTCTGCCTAACTTCCAACCCTAGAAAACAATGCATGAATTGTTGATTTGGGGTAGCATCAGATGTGATCTAGCCACGGAATTTGGTGGAGAGGTTGGGGCACATGAGATCTCCAATACCCAGAAAGGGTTTGGGCAAATTCTAAACAGTTCAGGAGATATTAAAATAATTAATATTTTTAATGGAGTCCATAAGTCTAAACTTAGGGAAAATAAAATATAAATGAGAATTAATATGAAACTGTGTTAGATTGGTCCAAAAGACATGGATCAAGCCAGATCTAATCTTAGCCGTTGATTAGGGACTTAATTTCGGCCGTTGATACAATGATATGTCAATAAGAAAAGTATAAGAGGAGGCTTGAGGGTCACTTGGAGAACACACCAGAGTGATTAGTCATTCTATTCTCTAGAGCGGGGTTTGCTAAGAGAGATAAAATTAGTGATCGGGAGTTGCAGTTGAGGGGCATTGAGTACAAAGTGCAGAGAGACAGAGATAGTCCCAGGAGAATAGCGCAGTAGCCAGGGAGAGTGACGCAGAGCCAGCCAGGGCTCACGCAGGGCCACGCAGAGGCAGCCGGGAGCTGCCCAGAGCCTCAAAGAGGCCAGCGTTGTTGACGCAGAGGGCTAGAAGGCTGACACAGGGCCTCCTAAGGCTGACGCAGACCCATACGAGGTGATGTAGAGCCAATGCTGGGCAGTGAGGGGCTGAACTAGAAAAGGCTGACGTTGGGGTTTCTAGGGCACATTGGTGCTGAGGAGCTGCCGAAGGATTATCTGGGGTTTTAGCTAGAAGATTTGTCTCAAACTAAGAAGTATTACTGCCAAGGAAATTCTCTATTGGGTAGGCCAGTTTTGGCACCCAGATTGTACTCTGATATTGCTTAATAAGAAAACCCTCAAATAACTGCATTGGTTTTCCCACATTGGGTTTTTCCGGGGACATTGGTCCAAAAATAATGGTGTCATATGGTGTGATTGTTTCTGTTTCTTTCAGTTGTTGATCTGTAATATGTTGAGCATGCACTAGTGTTTATTTTCAGTATTTACATTGTAAATAACTTGTTAATTAACGGAACAAGTAGGTAGGAATATATCAAATAAAGTGCCTAAGTAAACTTAGAAACTTCAACATGGTATCAGAGCGTGATTGCAGATCATAAGAGGACTAAAGGACATCAGTCAAGCGGAGCAATAGCAGTAGAAAATAGCTGTCCCGAGGTGATAGAAGCTGTTTGTAGCAGAGCAGCAACAACGAAGGGTGACACAGTGCCTGCGTCATCAAGGGTGAGCCGGGAAGAAGCAGCGCTGAGGCTAAGGAAGGCAAAAGAAGCCTCATGCAGAGTCACGCAGTAGCTGGGAGGGCTGACGCAGTTTGCTGAGGAGGCCGGGTTGCTGGTGCGGGATTGCGCAAAGCCTAGGAGCTCTCACCTCTAGGTTGCTGGGGTTTAGAAGGCTGTGGGAATATTGTAGAGTGGAGCTAGTGAGGTACTATAGTTAGAACAGTACCTGACAGAGCAAGGCCAAAGGAGTTGCTACCAAGGTTTCTAGCCGAGGAACTTGGATCAGTGGTGCGGTTGAATGTTGCACGAAGCGGGGACGAAACGGGGACGTTTTTTGGAAGCGGGGACGCAGAAGCGTCATTTTCCAAAAGTCTAGGAAGTGAAGCGTCTGCGGAACCGTCTGTTATATATATATATATATTTTTGCATTTATACTCAAAACAAACATCCCAAATACCAAATTAGTTGTAGAAGACATGAAAACATGCATATTTTTGCATAAATCAAGATAGGTATAGCATCCATTATACATTAATGATTAATTATTCGAGCATCAACTATTTAGATGCAACAACCATCTAGAATCTAGATTCTTCTCCTCTTGTCTAGCCTTTGCCTCTACCTCGATTGTCTAGGGATATTAGTCAACATTGCCCAATTTTGATCAAACTACCTAATTCCAGACTTAAAATATGGTAGAAAAAGCTTAACATGCTTGATCGATGATTTTGACTTGATTGAAAGGTAATTTTTTGCTAAGGGCGTGACAAAGGAGTTCAACAATTAACACCACCAACACTAGGGTACATATAGGGCTTGGGTGCTTCTTGATTAAAATGCTAATTTGCATACTTCATACTTGATATAATTAATGAAATGCCACAAATCCCATTGATCCTGAATTCTTGAAAACTGTTAAGTCTGCTGAATTTTGAATAGGATATGAAATTCTATTTCTCCATATTGAAGTCCAATGAGGCTGGAACCACTCTCAAACATCCTGAGTCATTTCATGGTAATGTTAAAAATTTAAGTAAAAGTGACATTCTCGTTTATTTTTCATTTTCATCCTTTTTCTCGTTTATTTTTCATTTTCATCCTTTTACTTTAAGAATTTAACATTACCATGAGGGAGCATTTGCTATATATTTTTATTTTTATTTTTTTTGCCTTCATTCCTCACCCTAACCCAAGATGGACCCACCACCAACAAGCAAACTCACCAAAAAATATTTTTTTTTTTTAAAAATCGATTTTTTTAGGCTGCGCGGCGCTTTTTCCGGAAGCGTGTACGGAACCGTACGGGAACCATACGATTCGCCCTCCAAAGTGCCGCGATTCGTACGACCGAAGCACCGTACGAAGCGCGCTTCGGAGATTCGGAAGCGCGCTTCGGAGGGACGCTTCCAGAATTTCCAGGAAGCGTCCAAAACAGGCAGAACTGCGTTTCTGAATTTTGGAGTCCTGCTTTCGGGGATGCTTCTTATACGAATCCATATGGGACACGCTTCGGGCCTTAGATCCGGGGGGGGACGTTTCCTGCAACATTGGTGCGGTTGCACAAGACGATCAGAGTAGGGAGCATCTCGACAGTGGTAGAAGGATTTCTAGGAGGGAAATGAGGACTTAGAGGGAGTCTAGAAGAGAACTTCCAGACAGGAAGTAGAGACTGAGAGGAGTCGAATAAAGAACTTCCAGGAGGGAAGTAGATGAGCATCATGGCACTACACAGAGTAAGAGACTAGGATAGACTAGACGGAGCGTTGAACTTCGCAGTCTAGAAGGCCAAAATCTTATCCGTACTTTATAGGAATCGTGTCAAGAACTTCGTCTTGAAGGTAATAGCTATCCCAGTCGACCCCAATGATAATGACAAGTATGAGGAGGCGATGGCGTGGGCCAAGAGCATTATCCTTGACGGGGTTAAGGATCATGTAGTACCACACATAGCCGAGAAGGAAACGACATTTAAGATGTGGGAGGTTCTCAAGAAGCTGTACTAGCATACTTCTATGCAGAGAAGAATGTTGTTTGAGAATCAGTTGAGGTCGTATCAGATGAAGAAGGGAGAACCGATTGACACCTTCCTCGGAGGACTGAATGAGATTCGAGATCAGTTGACTTCTATAGAGGCGACATCGGATCAGGAGCTGATGGTGAGGACATCCTTGAATGCTGTCTCAGAAGATTGGGAGGTATTTTTGTCCAGAGTATATTGGGCAGAGGGACTCTCCCACCTTGGGACGAGATGTGGGCAGCTCTTCGCCAGGAAGAGATCAGAAGACAGTCGAAGACGAGTAGCAACAACAAGTGGATCAAAGTCAAGTAGGAGGAGGAAGACATGGCCGTAACATCTGAGGGAAAGCAGGAGAAATGGAAGAATAAAGATCTCTCCAAGATCAAGTGCTTCCGTTGTGGGGCGCTGGGTCATTATGCGACCCAGTGTCCAAGGAAGAAGAGTAAGGGAGAGTCTTCCGAGACTAAGGCAGCGCCGACACGGGCAGAGAAGGAAGTTTTGACAGACGATGACTGTGCCATGAGTGCACATGCACCACTTGAGCGGAAGTGGGGAGACATCGAACTGTAGTTAGGCGGACTACATGCGATGAGGGGTAGGATCCTCGAGGCACCTAGCCTCTTGGATTAGACCTTGCTACGGGAGCCCCAACGAGGAGTAGCAGCACTGGCTGATGTGGGTAGAGACGGATGCGGATGGAGCGACAGAGAGAGCTACAGTGCAGGAGTCCCAAGACAGCGTGAGGCTAGCAAGCTGTAGCAGTGCAAGAGGCACAGTAGTGTTGCATCAGTGCAGGATGGAACAGAGAGGTGTGCAATGGTGCGAGATGCAAGGAGTTGTTGCAGCAGCGCAGAGGTCAGAGAGGGAGCACTTGTCAGCGACAGAGGGAGCTTCAATATCAGTGGGTGTCTCTAGTCCAACAGGGAGGTCAGATTGGGAGATCAGTTACTTACTTCTCAGTAATTGAGTTGCAGTGCAATAGTGGGCAGCACGATGCAACATGATGAGAGGAGGTGTAGTGTGGATGCAGTGCTGGCAGAAAGGACCAATAACATCATGGATGCAGAGGGAGCTATCATACAGATGCAGCAGTGGTAGTGGCAGAACCATGGGCAACAGTACAGGATGCAACAATGCAGAGGATGTTGGGTAGAAAGGCCTAGCATCAACACAGGTATCGATGCTAGATGATCAGAGTAATACTCAGTGAGTATTGCTAGAGCATAGTCCTCGCTAAGAGGGAGTGTTGATTTGGGGTAGCATCGAATGTGCTGTAGCCACGAAATTCGGTGGAGAGGTTGGGGCACATGAGATCTCCAATACCCGAAAGGGTTTGGGCAGATTCTAAACAGTGCAGGAGATATTAAAATAATTAATATTTTTAATGGAGTCCCTAAGTCTAAACTTAGGGAGAATAAAATATTAATGGGAATTAATATGAAACAGTGTTAGAATGGTCCAAAAGACATGGATCAAGCCAGATCTAATCTTAGCCGTTGATTAGGGACTTAATCTCGGCCGTTGATATGTCAACAAGAAAAGTATAAGAGGAGGCTTGAAGGTCATTTGGAGAACACACTAGAGTGATCAGTCATTTTATTTTGTAGAGCGGGGTTTGGTAAGAGAGATAGAATTAGTGATTGGGAGTTGCAGCTGAGGGGCATTGAGTACAAAGAGACAGAGAGGCAACGATAGTGTGGGAGAGCAGCGCAGTAGCCAGGGAGAGTGACGCAAAGCCAACCAGGGCTCACGCATGGCCACATAGAGGCAGCCGGGAGTTGCGCAAAGCGTCAAAGAGGCTAGCGTTGCTGACGCAGAGGGCTAGAAGGCTGACGCAGGGCCTCCTAAGGCTAACGTAGACCCAACCGAGGTGACGCAGAGCCAGCGCTGGGTAGTGAGGGGCTGATGCAGTCCAGAAAAGGCTGATGCTGGGGTTTCTAGGGCAGATTGGTGCTGAGGAGCTGCTGGAAGGATTATCTGGGGTTTCAGCCAAGAGATTTGTCTCAATCTGAGAAGTATTACTGCTAAGGAAATTCTCTATTGGGTAGGCCAGTTTCGACACCTAGATTGTACTCTGATATTGCTTAATAAGAAAACCCTCAGATAGCTGCATCGGTTTTCCCCTATGTTACTTGGGAGCGGGAGCGGGAGCGACCATTTTCAGAAGCTCCCGGTTTGGGAGCGAATCCGGGAGCGATTTTTTAAAAATATATATATATTTTTTAATTTTTTAATTTTTGATACATATATGTCAACAAAAACATGTAGAATGATGAATTAGACATAAAAAACATAAAAAAACATAGATTGATCATTGAACCATATCACATCAATCATCTAGAAATTATAATCGTCATCAACCATGTCCATAAGATAGTAAAATACATATTACAACTGCAACATATTGAGTCTCATGAATCATGATTCATCACATTCAATCTTTTTGTTTCAACTTCAAGTTTTCAAAATTGAAATTCAATAGCATTTATCATCATTGATCGCCAAAGTTGTATAGGTACTTGTAAGCTAAGTTTAACCATTACAAGAAGTAATATCTTAGATATTTCTAAGTCCTAATTTCTAACTGTTAACATGATATGAAATGTTATAAATTTATAAAATGAAACATGAATAATGAAATGAAATGAAACAACTTTAGTCTTTCACGAAGCATCATATTCATAATTCACAATCATTACCAATGAGTTATAATTGCCAAGGCCCAACTTCAAACTTCAAATTTTCATTGTCACAGTGATATATTGTTTACAAAAAATATCATTATGATATGAAAGAGTCAAGAGTCAAGAGTCAAGGACTCAACTCAACAGTTATGAAAACTAAAGTCCAATAGAAACTAAAAAAGACAAGTAAACTGTAAATGATAAATCTACATGTGGCCCTTGCCACGAGAGTCTCCCGGAGTATAAGCAGGTCGTG
>APFE030740156.1:156710-192359 GCA_000404065.3 Pinus taeda | reverse complement strand
TTTTTTGGCCAATTTTGGCAAAAGTCCCTGCCCGCCATATGTTTCCCACCATGTGAGAGTATCAAATCTATCTCTATCGTCCATTGCATGGAAGTTACCATACAAACCAGTGCCACTGAAGTATCTGCCTATTTCAAGGCACACAGCTGCACATTCCTCCCTGTCAGGTACCAATTTTTCTAATGCTTCCAGATATCCTCTAGTTACCTCTGGATCTAAATGGGGTTTGGTCCTAACCCCACCCCCTGCTGCAGGTTGGCCCAACCAAGACATAGAGTAGTATTTTGGCGTAAGGATATACGCCAAGCAATGTAGTGGAAGATTAAGTCTATTCCACCGTTCACACACACAATCGTGAATCAGTTTGTACAAGTTGGGATCTCTGTTATGAACATCTTTTATTTGCCCCAACATGGTGTCCATTTGCTCATACACCTCGCCAATCACTGGTTTGTCTGTATCTGCAAACCGAATCATGTGATAAATGGGCTTGGTGAAATCCAAAACTTGCCTCACACTTGTCCAAAATTGGCCATCAAGAGCGGCCTCCTCCACCATTTCAAATCCTCCCCTGTCAGCTGCATTTGTAGCCCTTTCCTTCAATACCTGCCAATGTGGACTTGATACCATGCTAGCCATTGACTCTCTTACCTTCAAAAGGCGCTTGAAGGTGAGGTAATAGCTACCAAATCTCGTCTTCACAATCTTCAACAACTCCAATCTCGAGTGACTGCGGAAAAGGCCATGGGTATTGCTATGATTTGTAATAAATTTTATCATTTTTTTGCCTTTCTTGTACAAATCACCAATCCATTGGTATTGTTCATTTTTGTTCTTGACAATATCATGCAACAGAAGGTTCAATGTGTGAACCAAACATCCAGACCAAAATATATTGGGGTATTTTTCCTCAATAATTGCTCCCGCTGCCCTACAATTAGCAGCATTATCAGTGATGACTTGGATGACATTGTATGGCCCAATACGGTCAATTGTTTCAAGTAATGCTTCTGCAATGTTGATGGCGGTCTTGAACTTGTCTGAGTAATCATGTGCAGTTAGAAAGATTGGACCATTAACAGACACAGCAAGCACACTTATCAATGGCTTGCCTTTTACATTTGTCCATCCATCAGATACAATGGACACCCCATGCTCAGTCCAAGAACTTGTCATTCTATTCAAAGAATGTGATATTTTTGCCTTTTCATTATCAAGGCCAACAGTTCTTGCCTTGTCATACCCAGAGCTCTTTTATCCTTTAGGGGCATCATTTATGGCCAAAACCATTTCTTGCTAATAAGGTGAGTGAAGAACGTTGAATGGTATCCCACATGCATAGAGAAACCTGTAAACCTTTGAATCCACATCATTCCTACACCCCTCATCAAGGAAATCTGATATGGTTCTACGCCTTAAAGATGATGACGCTGTGCCTCCATATCCACTGCCTTGGGAGGATGTTGAAGGAGTTATTTGTGATTGTGAGCTTGGTTCAAAGAAACCCCTTGATTTTTTTGATTTGTATTGGGCTTCCTCCTCCTCCCTTATGTATTTGGCTCTATCCGCTGTTGACACTGCTACACAAGTTTTGATTCCTATTTGTTTGTCTCCACCCCATGGCCTTTTCCCACAGAGGTGTCTTCTAGCACGTGTGTATGAACTTGTGTAATCAATGTTGCAATGGGGGCAATGAAATTTAGTGCTTCCACCCCTCTCCCTGTTTCAGCCCTGTGAACATATTTCCACAATGGGGTTTGGTCTTGCTTAGTTTTTTGAGGGTCTTGTTCACCCTCCTCCAGCTCCTCCTCACCGGGGTTTTCACCCATTTGACTTTCTCCAGCTTCTTTATCCCCCTCTTCAGTTTGGCCCCTCCGTTTCTTACTCTCCAGCACCATAATAACCATAAAAGGGACCAGGAAGAGGAAAATGCCCAGAAGTATAGTCAGGTCCATGGTGTTTGATGTTTGTAGGGTTTTGATTCAACAATCTGCAAATTAATTTAATTTATTGGGATTAATTAACTTAATTTATTAATTTAATTCAAATTCATAATTTTAAAACTCAATAAACTGAATTAAATTGACTAAATTACTACTTAACTAAATTAAACTAGCTAGATTAGCTAAATTACTAAGTTACTTACCTCTGCAGGCTTGCTCCTCGTTCTTTGCTCCTCGCTCCTCGCTCTTCAGCACTTGCTTCTTGCTCCTTTGCTCTTGCTCTTGCTCCTCAGCCAAGCTCAATGTTTGATAATGAAATTTTTTTAGGCCCTTTGGGCTTTTAAAACATTTTTTTTTTAATTTTTTTTTTTGGGTCCGCGGAATTTTTTTTCGCCAACCCGCTCCCGGCGCGGTTCAAATCGCTCCCGGAGCGATTTTTTAATGCCCGGGAGCGATCGGGAGCGATCGCTCCCTGATCGCTCCCGGGCTTAAAAAAGCGCTCCGGGAGCGACAGAGCGACCGCTCCCTAAGTCGCTCCCGAAAATGGCAGGGAGCGAAATTTTTTTTACGGAATCGCGCTCCCGAAAATCGCTCCCGTCCGGGAGCGATTTAGGGAGCGCGCTCCCGAGGCGCTCCCGCCCGGAGCGCGCTTCGGGAGCGGGTTCGATTGGGGGGGGGCGCTCCCCCGCAACTATGGTTTTCCCACATTGGGTTTTTCTGGGGACATTGGTCCAAAAATAATGGTGTCATATGGTGTGATTGTTTCTGTTTCTTTTAGTTGTTGATCTGTAATATGTTGAGCATGCACTAGTGTTTATTTTCAGTATTTACATTGTAAATAACTTGTTAAGTAACGGAACAAGTAGGTAGGAATAAATCAGATAATGTGCATGGAGGGTTTCTCACTAAGTAAACTTAGAAACTTCAACGTGAACCCATGTCCTTCATGTCGAATTCAACTTCAAGATTCTTCTTGCAATCTTGTATGAGCTTGGATAACCCTGTTAAAAACAAGTCATCCATATATAATAGCAGAATATGTGGCTCATTCTCTATCATTAAGTGGTAGAGATTGGGATCAACATCACTTTTGAAAAATCCCAACTGTTGCAAGCAACTATCAATCCGACCATACCATGCTCTGGGTGCTTGCTTGAGCCATACAAGGCTTTCTTTAGTCTACAAACATGAGTTCTCTTTTCATGAGTTTCAAAGCCTTTGGGTTGTTCTATATACACCTCCTCTTCTGTCATCTTGTTCAAGAATGTTGTCTTAACATCCATCTGGTGAATCTCCCATCCCATTTGAGTTGCTAGGGATATAGCGGATCTGATAGAGGTGTATTGAGAAACTGAGGCGAAGGTCTCTTCATAGTCTATTCCTTCTTTCTGAGCGTACCCCTTTGCCACTAACCTAGCCTTGTACTTCTCTATACTACCATCTGCAACATACTTGATCTTGTAGATCCATCGTGATCCTACCACTGATTTATCCTCTAGTCTACGTAGTACTTCCCAGACATGATTCGTCATGATAGAGTTGTACTCTTCTACAATGGCATCCACCCACACTTGGTGTTGAATGACTTCCTGAAAGCTAGAGGGTTCTTCAACCTGAGCTACCAATGCTTGGTATCTGTCAGGTTGTCTACGCTGCCTTTTCTCAGTTCTAGGAGCTCCAACAAACTCCTCTGCGTCCCTCAATGTCTACCGTACTTCTCTGTTAGTTCTACCACTGGTGGTGGGAGGCTCAAACAACTCCTCCTAATCCTGTTGTTCCATTTGCTGAGAACTATCTGGATTTCTTCCTTCTGAGGAAATACTAGTACTGGTCACTGTACTCTATCCAAGTGTCTGTCCTCCTGCCTGTCCTCCTTGCTGCCCCTGCTGCTGCTGGACTAGTGGAACATCAACATCTCTCGAGATTTCTTGAAAGCTCTATCTTCCATGAACTTTGCATCCCGTCTCACTACAATCTTCCTGCTGCTAGGAATGTAGATTTTGTATGCCTTTGAGGTCTTGCTGTATCCTATGAGATACCTCTTTTCTACAGTCTGATCTAGTATATTGCGCTTCTCATATGAAATGTGACAATATGCCACGCTTCCGAATATCCTGAGATGACTGACTTCTGGCTTATTCCCCGTGAAGACTCCTTCGGGCATTTTCTTCCCCAATGCTCTATGAGGAGTTCTATTCTGGATATATAGTTTTATGTTGCAAGCTTGTACCCATAAATACTTAGGTAGATCCTGATCATACAACAGAGCTTTGGCTGCCCCAACAATAGTTCTATTTTTCCGCTCTGCTACTCCATTCTGCTCCAGATTATATGGAGTTGTCCACTCTCTTTTGATGCCCTCATTTGTGCAGAAATCTGTGAAGTCTCTGTCCGTATATTCTCCACCATTATCTGAATGCAATACTTTTATCTTTTTCCCTATCATATTTTCAACGAGACCCTTAAACTCTTTAAATCGATCAAAGACCTCATCCTTGGTCTTTAAGAAATAGATCCATTATAGTTTCTGCCTATCAGTGTCATTGGTTACTCAAGCTGCAACCTATACAATTTGTTGCTTCAAATCCCAATTTGTCTCTTCTTCTTCCGGCTTGAATGCTTGACGTATACTTTCTTTCCTATGAAGTATACATCGTATCCCTTGTCTTGTAACTGGGACACTGAAATCAAGTTCACTCTTAACCCTGGCACATGCAGAACATTGGTGGCTCAGATGCTGGTCCTTGCTTCCATCTGAAATGCTATGGTGCCTCTCCTTATTGGAGTACATTTCGTTCTTTTTCCCATAGTAATCTGGAAGTCCATTTGTTCTTCTTGATAGCTTGAGAAATGTTCTCGTACTCTAGTCATATGAGTTGGAGCCCCGATATCAATGTACCAGACATCTATTGATGCTGAATTTGCTAGGCATGCAAATTATTCTTCTAATCTGGTAGACAACTCTGAGACACTTTGAGTATCTAGCTTGCGCTCTTTTCAACCGATTTCTGATGCTATCTTGCCCCAACAACTGCTACAGGAAAAACTGCGTCCCACCTGAGAAAACCCCTCTTCGTTGAATCTTCTGCTGCGTTGTTCCTTCTGCCGCTGACAGATTTCGATAAGGAAAACTTACTTCTCTATCGACTTGCTCAGAGAGAGTTTTACCACGAAAATCTAATCCTCCTGGCTTGAACTGCGCAAATCCCTTTGAGATTCAAATTCTACCCCTACAGGAATTTCGAATTCCTTTCTCCCTTCAACGCTAGGTCTTCCGACTCTTTTCTTCTGCTTTACCTCAGCTCTAATACCATGTGAAAATTTCTAAAAAGAAATCCAACTGCAGTGATTAATATTACTTCTTCTACTTATTATCTCAGAAATAAATTATTCATAGTGTTCTTACGACAAATATCGAAATATATTCTACTTCAGCCTTCACAATTAAAATATTGCAGAAAGTAAAAGCAAAGAAAAACACTGGCACAAATACAATCACAACGACAGTTATTTTGGACAATCGTCCCTAGAAAAACCCAATGTGGGAAAACCGGTGCAGCAGATGAGGGTTTCTTTATTATTCTTCAGCAAAATCTCATGTACAAGTTACAACCAACAAAACAGAAGTGAGAAAATTCACAGATGCTTCCTGACAAATCTCTGATCCAGGAGAAGTACTCCTCTTCCCTCTGAGTCCTTCTGCATCCTTCTACGTCAATTTTCCACATTGGCCCAACGTCAAATTTCCCACGTAGTCCCAACATCAACCTACCTCGATGCTATCTCTTTCTGCGTCAACCTGCTTCTGCGCTGTCTCTCCCCGCTCTGTGTCTTCTTGCCTTGCACTCTCGAAAGATGTTGATGCCCTCTCTTCCTTTCTCACCTGCAACTCTCCCTTTGATTCGATTTTCTTTTGCCGAACTTCGACCAGTGAGAAAATGAATTTTACTCCGGTAACTAAGTATTTGCCTATGGTGTGTTCTCCAAGTGCCCATCAAAGCTTCTCTTATAATCCTCTCGTTGATCAATCAACAGCCCAGATTAGATCCCAATCAATGGCTAGGATCATATTAACTTGATCTCCACCTTCTTCTAGAAGTTTCACCCACAGTTTAGATTAATACCCATTAATTATTTTAATTTCCTAAGTGTAGACTTAGGGTCCCCTTAACAATAATTAATTATTTTAATAAAACTATCTTTGGGTGCAATTTCCCAAAACGATTTTTTGCATATTGAAGAATGCATGCATCGAAGCGTACCTGCAAAATTTGAGACTTAGAGCACATCCGATGCTACTAGAAATCAACAGTTCCTAGGGCCCCATGAGTGACCCCACATCATTAAAGAACCCATGCACGTCCCAACCCCTAGTGGGCGATGAACTGCCCTACCTTAAGGGGGTAATAATTGCTTATATCATACACAACATGCTCTTGTTTCCTGGAGCCCCGAGCAGTAATACAAAGAAAAGAAAAAAAGGCAAAAGGAAAATGAAGAAGGGTGGAAAAACAAAGGTCAGGGTAACTCATGTACCACAATTGCTCCCTCTTACATCTATACACCTAAATATGTGGACATCCCTCATCATTACCACCCTTGAACCCATGACATTTGGTCTTGAGACCCCTGTGTTCCTATCCACCTCATCATCATTCACATAACCCCTATCACTTGAAGGATGTACCTTGGACTTGTCTTTCCCCTTAGGGGCTGGGGATACCTAATAAGGTTGTTTAATAGCCGCTCCTACCTAGGGAGGTAACACTATTACATGCTCAAAGCCCCAAATTTGGAAGAGAACCCGATTATGAAGTCTCATTTGTGCCCTTGATTAACAAGGTTGGTTCACTTAGATGCCCTAATGAATTATTGTACCTAATGGTGAGGAAGCGCATTGGATCTTATATGTAATTAGTAAGTGGTTTATTCATGGGATGGCCAACTTAAGTGGGGCCCAAACCCACCACAGGATCATGTTGACATTTGTAAGGGATGCGTTGAGAGCCATGGGACTCCATCATGTGTATTAGCATCATTTCATGCCATGGGCACCCTCAATACCTTCAACAATTTGTTCCTTGCCCCACATTATTTGCGAGATGATGCACGTGGAATACATGACCCAGTTGGCTTAACATGATCAAGGCAGTTGATCCAAGGCCCGGAGGAGGTTTGTCTCACCCTTGGGACATGGGAGGGAAGGCACAATCATCAAAGCCCTCATTCGGAGCATTGTATAGGCTATTCTTTCATTTGGAGATCCATGAGCTCAACAGATGTGCCCCAAACCCACTTTGGGGCCTCACATGATGACTTAAATGCAGATTAGGGGCCATCCCCTAATTCATCTTTATTGGAGCTCTCTCTCTTATCATGGCACTTAGAGGACTCAACAAGGCCCTCCAACGACCCTTCTACATTATGACGTCATTGATTCAACTTACTTCTAGATGGCTTTTTCATAACTTATGATAGCTACTTGGTCGGCTTGTGACCAAGATTTGTTCTTAGAACATTATTTTGTAATTTTGAGCGCTCATTAGGCTAATTCGACTAGGAGAGACTCATATAAATAGAAGAGCCTAATTTGTGAGAACTCATCATCATCACTTGGATTCTTCTCCTGTAAAAGGATTCACACTTTTTCTTTGGAAGCTATTGGAGTATCTTGGATGCACTATGATATTTGGAGATGATTTTTGATCCTCTTGGAGCTAATTCTTGAATATGGTGTTAGTTTTTGTAGCATTGGATGTGTTCTAACCATGAAATTTGGTGGAGAGGCTAGAATACATGAGATCTCCAAAATCCATAAACTGTTTCTAGAAATTCCACCTAGAAGTGCCTCAATTAGATTATTAGCCGATTTTTAATATTTCCTAGGTTTGAATTTAGGGAATATGGTTAATTAATCATTATTAATTGAGATAAGGTGAGAATCATCTAGAAACTCACATGGATCAACTCCAAGATGATCCTAGCCATTGATTAAGATTTAATCTAGGTTGTTGGAATCCCAATAGAGGATTATATGAAGAAGTCGATGGGCACTTGGAGAAGACACTTTTGTAGTTCGATTTTCTTGGTAGATTGATTCTAGAGAGCAGCAACAGCAGTTGCCAGAGAGCCAGAGATCGAAGTAGGGTTAGTGAGGGTCAGTGACATTGACTCGAAAGAAGTTTTCTAGATCCGGAGAGGCAACAACAAAGGGCTGAGTTATTCCCAGTGAGGCAGCATAAAGGACTATGCAGTTGCTTCAGAAGCAATTTGATTTTGCTGGAGAGAAATTCGTTTTCAGTTCCAGAGGCCGAGCAGAGGGTCCAGAGTGCTAGAGAAGCAACTTCCTCAGCAGAGACCGACATAACGACTTCATCAGAGGCAATTCAAAGGCTAGATGTGATAGGTCTGTGGAGAGCAACGCAAAGGATGACGAAGAGGGTCTAAGAGGACGAGTTTCTGAAGAGAAGTTGTGACGGGATTGCTTGTGGAAGAAGGGCAATTCCCTCAGATAATTTTTCCTAGATTTACTTGTTTGGATTTCCAGTTGGGCATCCATAGATTGAACTTAGAATTTGACTGCTGCTTAATAATAAAACCCCGATCTGCTGCAACAATTTTCCCAAGTTGGGTTTTTCTGGGGACATTTGTTGAAAAATAATGGTGTTATTTTTATTGTGCGCTAAAATTTCTCAGTCTCCAGCGCTATTATTTCTGCAGTATTTTATTTGTGAAGGTTGTAGTGTGATTTATTTGATATTTGCCGTAGTAGATAAATTGTTAAAATAATTAACAATTAGAAAAATAAATTCCAGTTTCTATAATAGGATTTCAGTTTGAGGAATTTTCACATGGTATCAAAGTCTGAGTTATCAGTCGTGGAAGCTCAGTAGTGAAGGAAAAGAAATTCCCTGCTCATAGGGATTAGCGGGTCGAAATTCTTGAGGCAACACAGTGCTCAGACAGGCAGGCCGAATTGTTGGGCCAACAGTTCGATTTTCAATTGCAGGGGTGCAAAAAATTCGATTTTCCCAAGTGAGTGATTCAAACAGTCAGAGGGAGCTGCTGCAGCTCAGATTTTCACGGAGCAGATTTCTGGTTGGATGTAGAGGGTTTGTGTAGCAGTAGAACTAGCGTCAGGTGGAAGCGAAAAGAACACACAATAGAGGGAAAATTTCTCTCAGGGAACTTCAAGTCTCAAAAGTTCAATTTTTCCTTGCAGATTGGTATTAGTTGTGAGCAAATATTCTCACTCCAGAAGTGAGTTCGAGTAGCAGAACCACAACCACGCAGAAGGAAAGAGGGGATTTTCGACAGTTTTCGAGATGGACACTACATGGCCTAGAGATTAGGATAGGTTGGATGGATCATCCAACTATGTCATCTCAAAGGCTAGGATGTCCTTCATTCTAGATTAATATGGCCTGAAAGCCTACATTGATAATGTCGTGGCAGTTCCCCAAGATGCTGATCAGTTGAAAGAATACAAAAAGGAGATGGCGCGGGCAAAGCAGTTGATCCTAGATGGAGTCCGGGACCATATTGTCTCACACATAGCTGGCAAGGATACTGCCAAAGAGACGTGGGATGCTCTCTCCACGCTACATTAGGACACTTCCGAGCAGCAGAAGATGTTCCTGGAGGAAAAGTTGGGATGCATTAGGATGCAAAAGGTGGAAGACATAGATCCCTTCCTCACTAGGATTCAGGAGGTTCGAGACCAGCTTGCAACAGTTGGGGCAGTGCGTCAACCAACAGAGCTAGTGAGATTGGCACCAAACAGTGTCTTTGAGGAGTGGCAAGTTTTTGTCTAAAGTATATTGGGTAGAGAGAAGCTACTAGATTGGGACAGGATTTGGTCAGACTTGCAGCAGGAGGAATTGAGGCGAGCTCTTTTAAAGAGCTCCATCAGTGGTAGCAGTAGCAGCGAATTGAAGGTGGTGAAGGAGGAGGAGAATGTGGCCCTCGCATCAAAGGGTCCCAATCAGGGATAGGGGGAGTAGAGAAAGAAGAAGAAGGACCTATCTAAGGTCAAGTGCTTTAGGTGTGACGAGTTTGGCCACTACAATAGCCAATGTCCCCTTAGAAAGAAGGACAAGCAGGAGAAGCAAGGCTAGGTGGTAGCACAAGTTGAGATAGATAGGTTGTCCTCCAAGTTGGAGGAAGACTTCATGATGATGGCAACCATGACTGCAGGAGTGCGGTGGGGTGACTTGGAGTTGTGTCTTAGTGTTAATTTTAGGTATGTTCTATGCTAGAGCAATTTATTTCAATTTTCACAGTTAGCTCAATATCTTTTTCAGATTAGCAATCACATCAACATTAAAGTAAATTGCAGATAGAACATAAATATAAATCGTAGAAGACAAGCCAAGACAAGAGGACAAAAGATGTGGCACTAGCCAGGGACAAACCCCAATGTGGGGAAACCCTTGATCAATTCTTCTTTTATGTTCTTCAAAGTTCAGCAGAGAAAGAGAGAGAGCGATAGTACATTTAAATAGAAGTCAACACTTTGACTTTTGATATCTGCATGAGATCAGTTGAAGACATATTGCTTCAACTGATTCTCTAAGGTGACTCGTTCACCTATCATAATGCTACATATCGTCTAGTTGCTGCACATTACCGTGTGACACCTTGCTGTACTGTCACATGTGTTGAACCTTGATGACCGAGCTGCTCTCATCTTCATGCTGCTCATCATGCTGCATCTTCTATGGTCTTATTCATCATCAAGCTGCCCATGCTCATGATCTCATTCATCATTATGCTGCCCATGCTCATATCATCATGCATCATTATGCTGCCCATGCTCATATCATTATGCTGCTTATTATGTTTCCCATTGATGTCATACATCATGCTTCCCATACTCATATCATCATGCATCATTATGCTGACCATGCTCATATCGTCATGCTGCTTATTATGCCGCCCATGATCTCATACATCATGTTGCCTTCCTTCGGAGACAGATGCTCCGGCTGTTTCGGCAGTTCCCGGTAGTTCTGGCTTTTCTGGTAGTTCCAACAGTTCTGACTTTTACGAATTTTCTGGCTTTTTTGGCTTTTCCGGTATTTCCAGATTTTTTGGCGTTTCCGGCTTTTCCAACAGTTCCAGCAGTTCTAGCTTTTCTGGCTTTTCTGGCTTTTCCAGCTTTTCCTTAGGATCTATCCTCCTACTAAAACCTAAAGGAAAGTAGAGAGAGGAAGAGATCTAAGTGTGTATAAATGACTTGAAGTCCTCTTCTATTTATAATAAAACATAGAGTTTGAATAGACATGACTGTTGGGCTTCTGAGCCTACATAAATTGTTAGCCGACTTAACAATTTGTCCATAACATAAATAAATTCATAACTTCATAAATACCTATCGGAATCGGATGATCTTTAGATCAATCCTATACCTCTCAATGAGAGGGATCCAATAAAAATATTAGCTGCCATAAATAGTATGACCCACATGGAGTTCGACCCTATTTGCCAATTTTAACACGAAGGCAACAGGACTCTATTTTGTGGATAATCGACACGTTTCACAGTGATGGGATCCGAAACAACTTCCTGAACCCAAGGACTCCAAGAGCCACCTGTGCAACCAAATCCAAAAGCCATCATCTTAGATTTATGTCTCCAGCAGCCGAGGAAGAAAATTCCGTGTGCCTGTCTGCTATGTGTTTTTGGCTGTAGCTTATGTTTCTCCACAAGCAGTTGCATAATTTTCTTATAAATACCTGTGTAAAGAACTCAGAGCCAGTTTGAATTTCCTTATGTATTAAGCTCAGACTATTGCTTTGTAATTTTGACAACTCATTTCCTATGTTTTGTTTAATATGAAGACCACAAGTTTTATGGATATGTGAAGGAGTTTCTTGGAGTTTGATTAAGTACGCATAATCTGATCAGTTGCACAAGGCCCCTGCGCTGACTGAGGTTTTATTTCATTTTGTTTTATCTTTTCTAGTTAACGGTTAATTCATCGTTTCTTCCATAGTGTTCAAAGCCATTTACTAACCTTGTTTACAATGCAGTCTTTATCATTTTCTTACTAATGCAAAATAGCTTTCTCTTTGCTTTAATTCTGTCTAGTTTTTATCAGTAGTTAGAAGTTGAATTCAATAGTGTAGAGTAGTTTGTTTCATTCACTGTTTCATTAATATTTAAGTTTTCAATTAGACTGATCAGTGCCATTACAGTTCTTGCCATTTTGTTGCTAGTTTATTGACTCATGGTGTACATGAATGTTTTCTAAAGAGCCTTTCTAGTTGATAACTCATCTTAAACTAAGTGGTTGAATACTTCATTCATGCAATGAGTCTTTTCTGCATTTTTGCCCCTAGAATAATAAAGTACAGAATTCCTCAAAATGTCATCACAAGGAGGTTTTTCTCCCAAAATTGAGAGGCAGAGTAACTAAGCACTTCATTTAGTTTTGTTTCCATAAAATATTAGTTGCAATTTCATTCTCAGTCTTGGTATTTCATTTAGTTTTGTTTCCATAGTAGATAGTTTCAATTTCACTTTCAATTTTAGTATTTCATTTAGTTTTGTTCATGTAACAGATTAGACAATAGTTGCAATTTCACCTAGTTTGTAGCTCACGATTTGTAAATGATGATATGATGAGAAATAGAAACTTTGTTTTCATTTCTTGATTAAAATTTGCTTCAAGATCTTACTTAAGCTCTTTTAATTCTCATTTCTTTAGGTTCTTAGTAGTCTTTACATAATTTAGATTTAAGATTTTTGTTAGATTGTAAATCATTAGGTATTAAAGGATCAAAACCCCCAAAACAACATAAAACTAAAAAACAATGAAGTAAGAAGGGTCATCTAGCACATATAGTGCACTACACTTCATCAGTTTACGATACCCGGATTGATAATTTATGTAGAGCAATTTAGGACACTAAATTGACCAGACATTTTGGCGCCATTGTTGGGGAAGTGTAACTAGGTAGCCTTATCTCTTACATAAAAACAAATAACAAAAAAACAAAAAACAAAACAAAACAATGACATGCATAGAGAAAGAGACTCTAGGGGTAGATTTATAGCTAGGGGCAGAAGTTTGATTCCTACAACTCCACCTACTCCACCGAAAGCATGAAAAGACACACCTCCATCCTAGACTAATACTCCCAACCATAGGATTCTTGGAATTCAAGGGGCAGAAACTCAATCAAAAGATTCTCCTACTTCATCTACCAAAATAGTCTTAGGAGAGAAAAATTTTGAATCTCCAACAGCAGGGATAACCTTTTTCACCTTCACAGGAGAGCCTATTGTAGTTGAAGAATTAGGAATACCTGGTGAGGAAGAAGAAGTAGAAACCCTCTCCCATAAGCCAGTGATAGAAGAACCAGAGGAGGAGGGAATAACCTTGTAGGTTGAACCCTATATTGACTCTGAAGAAACTCTAATGGCAAAAGAAGAACAAGATGGAGAATTCTCATTGTTTGGAGGACAGGGTAGAGGGAGAGGTAGAGGAGATAATGGAGCAGGTAGAGGTAATAATGGAGGAGGCAGAGGAAATAGGGAAGTAGATAACTCTTTTGGATTCCCTATAGTGGATGAGGAAACACATACCACAATGAAAAACATCTCACCATCTGTCCTCCCAAATTTCTATGGGTTGAGAAGTGACGACCCTGAAAATTTTTTGTTAGAGTTTGAAGTCTTGTGCAAAACTTATGAATATCTAGAAGACTCTCAAAAACTCAAATTGTTTCCTTCAACACTAAAAGGGGCTGCTTTGAAAAGGTTCATGAGGTTAGTCACTCAATCCATTAGAACATGGAATGACATGAAAAAGGAATTTTTGGATAGATACTTGGATTATTGTATGCCTACCAATCATAAAGATGAGGTGTTCAAAATCATGCAAAGAGAGGATGAAAACTTATAAGATTTGATTGAGAGATTCAATTATAATTTGAAGAGAGCAAAGATGAACAATTGAGATGAAGAAATTTTGAAAGCTCTTTTGTTAAAGGCATTAGAGATGAGTGGATAGATATCCTTAACATGATGGGGAAGGGAGATATCTCTCAACTTCCATTGAGTGATATAGGAGAACTGTGTGTTCATCTCTCAAGAGGGAAATCTAAAACAGGGAAAGGGCCGAGAGATCCTTCTCTTGTTAGAGCAAAAAAATCTACAACTCGTCCTATAAGTAGGGCAGAAATTGGCAATATGCTTGATAAGTTTAAAACTGACATTCTAGGGAGCCTTAGTGAGCAACTAGACACCCTTAAAATTCAAAACAAGCAAAAAATAGAGGCTTATGCTTTAGCTATTTTTTGTCCAAAATGCAAAAAGAAACATGCTCTAAGGGAATGCCCTTTAGATGCAAAAATTGTAGAAACTTGGATGATCTATTGGAAATCCATGAAACCAAGGGTTGTCCTTCAATCCCAGGTCTTAAGGCTATCTTTCAAGAGGGAACAGTCCCAAATAACCTCTTTGTTTTGTTGCAAGAAGACCTTGGTAGAGGCCACAAAATCAGGGATTTAACAATCCAATGTATCTTCAACCCCCACCAAACTGGAATCCTTGCCAGCAACTTTGGCCTCAACCTCAATCTTAGTATCAATTTCAACTGTGGGCACAAGGGGTACAAAATCCTTATGGGAGATTTCTCAATATTATCAATATCCTCCATCCTATCAGAATTATCCTCGCCCACAAAATCAATAACAAAATCAACAACCATAACTTCAAAATTAGAATCCTCAACTTTCATTGCCATTTCCACAACAACCCCCACAACAAAGTCAAAACCCTCAACTCTTGCTGCCATTTCAGCAGAAACCAAATCAACTACCTGCCCAACCATTACCAAATCCCAACAATAAAAACCCTCAGAATGCTTACATGGTAGAAGGACAACAATTTCCAACTTACATGATTACTCCTTTAGATATTAATGATGTTCAACTAAGATCTGCAAGGATATTAGAAAAGGAAAGACCTTCTATAGTTATTCAAGAACAAGACACTTCTGAGGAGGATTCTCTAAAAGTCAATAAAAGTTTTGAGGGAACATCTCTCCAAAACCAAAACATTGAAAAAGAAAAACAAAAAGAACCAGTGGATACAACTCCTATCATGGAGCAACCAACATCTACTTCTACACCTCCTTTTCCTGAGAGACTACAGATTGATAGAGGGGTAGAAAATTAGATATTGCTGCCCAATTATGATTTTCTAGATGAATTGAAAAATGTCTATATCAAAATTCATTTTCTACAAGCCATTAGAGAAATTCCAATTCTAGCCAAAACAATAAAGGAGTTGAGCATCAAAAGACCAGGAATAAAATCGAAAGAAACAAAAAGAAATCACTTGGTAGGAAAGATAGCAGACATAATGATGAGAAAAATTTCCATGCAGAAATATGTGGATCCGGGGAGTCCAATTGTCAAGACACATATAAATGGAATTGAAATTCCAAATACATTGATTGACTTAGGGGCAACAACATTATGAGTAGACAAACTATGGAGCAACTTAAACTTCCTAATCTTCTTTACACACCTACCTTACTACAACTTGCAGATAAATCAGTAATCAAACCTGATGGTGTACTAGAAGATATTTCAGTCTCCTTAGATTCTTGGGAATATCTTGTTGATTTCAAGATCTTAACTCCCAAGAATAATCCAGGAGGACACCCACTCATATTAGGAAGACCTTGGCTGGCCATAGCTGATGCTTTTATTAGTTGTAGATTTGGTGACATGTATATTTCTGATGGTAATTCAACAAAGAAATTTACTCTGTATCCTCCAGCAAAAGCAATCACAGAAATAGATGACAAGGAATGGATTGATGATGAAGATGAAATTAAGCCTCTCTTCACTATGTCAGAAATTAGTGAAGATAGTCAAATTTTGAATACATTGGAAAATTTTGAAACATCTTCAGAATATGATCATGCACAATTTCAAGAAAAATCTAATGTTGAATACTTGTCATTTAGGCAAATGTCTCTCTATTCTATGGAAGACTTTGGTAGCTCTACAATTGAAATTTTTCCAGGTAGGACATTGAACATAAACAAAAACTTGGAGAAACTACAACAAGAAGAGCTAACCAAAACATTACAAAAACATTCTGTTGCATTTTCATGGGAGTACACCGACATGAAAGGTATTGATCCTAAGACTTGTATCCATCATATCTATATTGAGGAAAACAATAGACCAATCAGACAACCTCAAAGAATAATGAATCCAAATCTTAGGGAAATTGTAAAAGAAGAGCTCCAAAAGTTACTCAATATAAACTTCATTTACCCAATTTCATATAGCCAATGGGTTTCTCCTTTGATAATTGTGCCTAAAAATAATGGTAAATGGAGGGTGTGCATTGATTACCAAGAATTGAATAAAGCAACCCTTAAAGATCACTTTCCTTTGCCCTTTATAGATCAAGTGTTAGATACATTAGCAGGTAAGAAGTACTTGTCATTCTTGGATGGTTTTAGTGGTTATAATCAAATTCAGGTAGCACCTGAGGATTAGGATAAAACCACATTTACTTGTCCACGCGGAACTTTTGCCTATCGAGTACTTCCTTTTGGTTTGTATAATGCACCTGCAACATTCCAAAGAGTAGTACTAGGAATTTTTTCTGATCGAATACATGATTGTGTAGAGGTATATATGGATGATTTTACAGTCTATGGAAACACATTTGAATAAGCTTCGGAAAATTTGGTTAAAGTTCTTAAAAGATGTAAAGAAACAAACCTTTCACTAAGCCATGAATTTTTTTTTTATGATGTTTACAGAAGGTATTATTTTAGGACATCACATTTCAGGAGATGGGATTAAAGTTGACAAATCTAAAGTTGAAGTCATCTCTAAGTTATCAATTCCAAATTGCCAAAAGGATGTTAGAAGTTTTCTAGGATTTCTAGGATACTATAGAAGGTTTATATAAAAATTCACTAAAATAGCATCTCCACTCTTCAAATTGCTTACAAAATATTGTGAATTCAGTTGGAATCCTGATTGCCAACTAGCATTTGAAACCTTGAAAGCAAAAATTTCTGAAGCACCTATTTTAAGAGGTCCAAATTGGAAACTTCCCTTCCATATTTCCACAAATGCTTTAGATACAACTTTGGGAGCTATATTGGGACAAAAAGAATTGATTCCTTATGCCATTTACTATACAAGTAAGTATTTGACTCCCATTGAGTTGAATTATACTGTGACTGAAAATGAATTTTTAGCTGTTGTTCATGCAATTAACAAGTTCAGACACTATACAACAGGTTATGAAACTTGTGTTCATACATATCACTCTGCAATTAGATATTTGATGAATAAACCAATTACTAATGGCAGAGTTACAAGATGGCTTTTACTTTTGCAAGAATTCAACATTACTATGCTAGATAGACTTGGAAAACAAAACACAGTTGCTGATTCCTTGTCTAGGATTCAGAATATCAAAGAAGACTCTTCGGTTGAAGATAAGTTTCCTGATGAATATATTTTTGTAGTAACTACTGAAACTCCTTGGTTTGCAGATGTTGCTAATTACTTGGTTACAAGTAAGTTAGCTTCACATTTGTTTCCTAGAGAGAAAAGAAAGATTATTCAAGAAAGTGCAAGATATTCATGGATCACTAACGAATTGTATAAAATAGGGCTAGATCTTATGATCAGAAGGTGTGTCAAGGAAGATGAAATGCCTGATATTCTCAAAGCATGTCATGTGAGCCGTGTTGTGGGCACTTTGCTGACAAGAGGATAACTTATAAAATGCCAAACGGTAGGGAACCTGCTCCCTCAAATGAAATGCCATTACAAACTCAGGTACTTATGGAACCCTTTGAAAAACAGGCTTTAGACTTTATTGGACCAATTAATCCTCCATCTAAGCTAAAAAAGTATATATTGGTATGCTGATTATGTTACCAAATGGGTAGAAGCCAAAGCATTACCTTTTGCTAATGAAAAATCTGTAGTTAATTTTCTTTTTGAGGACATCTTTACTCGTTTTGGTGTTCCAAGAGAAATTGTGACAGATCAGGTATCTCAATTCACATCCAACATAAATGGAAAGGCTTATGGAAGAGTACAAGATCAAGCATAGGAAATCAAATCCCTATCATCCACAAGAAAATGGTTAAGTGGAGTCTACAAATAAAGTGATTGAAGGAACCCTCACCAAGACTGTGCATCTACATAGAAGAGATTGGGCAGAAAGGCTTCCTGAAGCCTTATGGGCCTATAGAACTACATGGAGGAACACAACGGGACATACACCCTATGAACTTGTTTATGGGAAACAAGTCCTGTTCCCTATTGAGTTCCAAATCAGAATTTTCAAGATGGCAGTCCAGTTGGGGATGGATTTATCAGAGGCTCAAAAACATAGGTTGGAGCAATTAAATGAACTTGATGAAATCAAACAAGAGGCAGTTCAAAGGACTGGTATAATCCAACAACAGAGGGCTAAATGGCATGACAAATACATCAAGGACAAGAAGTTTCAAGAGGGAGATTGGGCACTGTTATTTGATTCAAAGTTTAAAGATTTTCAAGGGAAGTTTCAAACTCATTGGCTTGGGCCATATGAGATTGAAAAAGTTTTTAGTAATAGAGCAGTGAGGATTAGAACAATAGATGAAAGTGAAACTCCTCTTCTTGTGAATGGTCATAGATTGAAAATATATCAAAAACCAATTTCAAAGGAGGAGTTCATCAAGATCTTCCAGAACAATTCTGAAATGAAGTTATTGAAGAAGAATCCTTCTTCTCCACCAACTTAGTCTTTATTTTTCCTATCTAAAAAAAATTAAAAATAATTGTATAAGGTTGAAAACCAATCATTGATTGGCATGCTTATATAGAAAATACAAGGTGAAAATCAAAAGTTTTTGACACCCTATATTTTCCATTTCCTTTCTGAAAAAATGGTGACAAAAAAAGCCACAGTCACTCAGCATTTTGCAAAATTCATTGTCTCATTTCATTTCACTCTATTTTACTTTTACAGTTTCATTTCATTCCATTGCCATATTTCACCAATAATTTTTTCCTTTCCCAACATTTCTTTCATCTCCATTTTTCATTTATCATAATGTCTTATTTTCACTTACACAACCATCTCCATTTCATTCATTCATAAGCCATATTTTACTCTCTGTTTCACATTCTGCAGCTGTTTCCATGTTCTGCAGCTGATTCCATTCCATAGCTGTTCCTGTTCCGCAGCTGATCTAATTCTGCAACAACAGTTTGTTTATCAGTCCAAGCACAAGTGTCCAGTTCATAATAAAATCTTGTATGCAGGTAATTGAAGAAAAATCAACTTTGAAGACCAATCATGCCTAAAGCACCTGTGGAGCAAACATAAAAATATTAGCAAGCGGAAGGTAAAGGTTCCAAAGGTAAAATACAAAAATTTATTTCAAAAAGCAATTAAAAAACATAATCTTGTATAACATGTATGATCACATGTCTCCTTAATTAATCGTCATGTGATTTGGCTGCCACGATGTCTCCACCATATCTTCTGCCTTCAATGACAAACGGTCCAATGATTCCTTCATAACTGATCTCCGCTTCAAACTCCATAACTTGTACTTAACCAGTCCTCCACAGCTACATTTGTTAACGATCAGGTTAATGACGTGACCTACCTATATACGACTCTTCAAACCCTAACTATTTATTTATTACATGCCAACTCTTAAGTTTTTCTCTCATATTTACACAGCCATTTTGTGTATACACTCACTCTGTTTCCATATATTCCATATCTACAATTGTTCTGTTTTCATATACCTAATCATTCAACATACACAGTCCTCCTATTTTTGTATACACAGTCTTCCTATTTTTGTATACACAGTCTTCTTATTACCATATATGCATTCATTCCATTTCTTAGATAGCGAGAGTAGTTTTGAAGGGTAACCGAGAATAGAGGATATGGGGCTTATTGTTAGAACTGAACCTGTAGGGGTAAAATACATGGAGGGATATCTGCAGCTGAAGGGAATGTTACAGAAGGTAGTTTGGCTATGTTTTATTGAAAAATTCAACGGTTACCACAAGGAAATTACTAAATACTTTGCTAGGTCATTTGATGGCACGGAAGTGGAATTAGGGGACATCAAATTTGTAGTTACTGATTCCTTCATAGTAGAAGAAACATAACTTCCAAGGCTAGGAGAAAGGTGGTTTAAAAACAGAGAGTTTCATGATGAATCTTGGATGGTGATTCTTAAAAACCCAGGTATGGATGTTTCAGTCTTTAGAAAAGGGATTCCAATTTCTGCACTAAAAAATAAATGGAGTAACATGTTGTTAATACTTCAAAAATTCATTACATGTGAAGGGAGGTTTGGGTCTATGTATGTTTATCACGTACGATTGTTAATGAATTTTATAGAGAATGGAACCCTCAATATCCCTTTTTTCCATTTGAATAGGTTGAGAAGAATGGAAACTAATGTTCAAAAGAAAGTTGAATCAATAGAAACCACTCTATATCATCATGGACTAGTGAAGATTTTAATTGAATTTCATTTGAGAAGTGTAGGGGATACATGGAAGGACTTCTTGGTAAGGAATTTCTTTCAAGATGCTCCAGATTTATCTGAGAGAAGTCCTGTTAAAAGAAGTAGAAGAAGAAATATCAGCATTAAAGGCCCCTCACAAAAAGATGATGTAGAGATAGCTCTTAAACCAAAAGTTAGGGAGCAGAACAAATAGAAGAGAAAAATGAAAGAGAGGGTTGAAGAAATCAATAAGGACATTCCTGAAACTTCATCACCTCAAGAATATGAACAACTTCTTTATGAAAGACTAACCAAGATCAAAGAACAAATCAAGAGAAATAAGGAGAAAGGAAAGAGGAAAAATGACACAAAAGAAGAAACCATAAGCTTCCAAAATGTGAGAAGGAGTTCTAGACTTCGAGGCAAGGTGAAGAAGGTGAAATCAAAAGAGGCCTAGTTTATAAATTTAGAGGAAGAAACCCCAGTTCAGTCCCCTGATAGTATTCCATATGAACAAAGTCCATAGAACTCTCCTCCATAGAATTTTGAAGGAAACCCAAGTAGAGCTTCTCCTGGCATTGATCCAATACAACAACAAATCTATGACTACATAGAGTCATTAGAGAAAAAGAGTACCACAATAGACCTAGGGACTTCAGCTAATCTAGAGCAGCCTGTCACTTCACAAGAAACTCTAATTAGCTCTCTCAAACAAGAGATCTATGAGTTAGAAATTATGAACATGCACATCCAAAAAGAAAATGAAACCTTAAGGGGAAAAATAAGCTGGATAGAGCTATTCATGACAACACAATGCTACACTTGGGATTATGGCACAAAAAAATAGGAAGCTGAAAAGGAAAAATAAGAAGCTGAACAGGACACTTATTAATCTCAAGTACATATTTCTTATGAGGAAGCCAAGGATGGCAGTTAATGCAAAGAAAAGCAAGAAGAGGAAGTTGGATGTGTTAGCTAAAGTATCAGAACAAATCCAATAGGAGGAGGAAGTTCACAATTTTGATTGCATCGGCACATGCAATGGTTTTGTAGTGGGGGTATGTTGAGCCTCAAAACTGCCCTTCCCTTAACAACTCCTCTCATTCATTTTCTTTGTTTTTCCATGAGAAAATGCATCCCTATCATCAATAACCAGTATACATTGCCTTAAGGAGAACATTTTAGTGATTTACATGTTATGCTTTTATGTTTTGTTGTTTGAATAAATTTTTGTCTTTTAGCTACGGAACACAGCCTATTTTGCAGCTAATCGGCTGTTCCACAACTACTTCCATGCTTTAACAGGTTCCAGGTGTCAGAAGGAGAAAATAACTACATAGGCAGCTTGGAAATCATCATGACATGTATCATGTCCTAGTCACCTAGCCCAGGTTGACAAGGAAGATGGTACAAGACTCCGGTCAATGGAGAAGTCAAACGTAGAGACCAAAGGCAGCATGACTCTATTTTGTGGATAATCAACACGTTTCACAGTGATGGGATCCAAAACAACTTCCTGAACCCAAGGACTCTAATAACCATCTGTGCAACCGAATCCAACAACCATCATCTTAGATTTATGTCTCCAATAGCTGAGGAAGAAAATTCGGTGTGCCTGTCTGCTACGTGTTTTTGGCTATAGCTTATTTTTCTCCACAAACAATTGCATAATTTTCTTATAAATACTTGTGTAAAGAACTCAGAACCAGTTCAAATTTCCTCATGTATTAAACTCAGACTACTGCTCTGTAATTTTGAAAACTCATTTCCTATGTTTTTTTTAATATGAAGACGACAAGTTTTATGGACATGTGAAGGAGTTTCTTGGAGTTTGATCAAGTACGCATAACTTGATCAGTTGCAGCGGGCCCTTGCACTGACTGAGGTTTTATTTCATTTTGTTTTATCTTTTCTAGTTAACTGTTAATTCATTGTTTCTTCCATAGTATTCATAACCATTTACTAACCTTGTTTATAATGCAGTGTTTATCATTTTCTTACTAATGCAGGATAGCTTCTTTCAGTGCAGAATAGCTTTCTCTTTGCTTAAATTCTGTCTAGTTTTTATCAGTAGTTAGAAGTTGAATTCAGTAGTGTAGAGTAGTTTGTTTCATTTTCCGTTTCATTAATCTTTAAGTTTTCAATTAGACTGATCAGTGCCATTACAGTTCTTTCCATTTTGTTACTAGTTTATTGACTCATGGTGTAGATGAATGTTTTCTAAAGAGGCTTTCTAGTTGATAACTCATCTTAAACTAAGTGGTTGAATACTTAATTCATGCAATGATTCCTTTCTGCATTTTTTTCCTTAGAATAATGAAGTACAAAATTCCTCAAAATGTCATCACAAGGAGGTTTTTCTCCCAAAATTGAGAGGCAGAGTAACTAAGCACTTCATTTAGTTTTGTTTCCACAGTAGATTAGTTGCAATTTCATTCTCAGTCTTGGTATTTCATTTAGTTTTGTTTCCATAATAGATAGTTGCAATTTCACTTTCAGTTTTAGTATTTCATTTAGTTTTGTTCTTGTAACAGATTAGACAATAGTTGCAATTTCACCTTAAGTTTTAGTATTTCATTTAGCCTTGTTATTTTTTTTTGTAATTACATAGACAATAGTTGCAATCTTACTTTTTAGTTTGTAGCTCATGATTTAGAAATGATGATATGATGAGAAATAGAAACTCTGTTTTCATTTATTGATTAAACTTTGCTTCCAGATCTTACTTAAGCTCTTCTAATTCTCATTTCTTTAGGTTCTTAATAGTCTTTACAGAGGTTAGATTTAATATTTTTGTTAGATTGTAAATCATTAGGGATTAAAGGATAAAAACCCCCAAAACAACATAAAACTAAAAAATAATGAAGTAAAAAGGGTCATCTAGCACATATAGTGTACTACACTTCATCAATTTACGATACCTGGATTGATAATTTATGTAGAGCAATTTAGGACACTAAATTGACCAAACAGGATGCATGAGAGGAGGAAATTTAAGGAAAATAATGGAAAAAGAAGAAAATAGAGGCCTAATTGATAAAAAGGCTTTTGAGGATTAGTTGGTACCTTTTGTCAGTTCAATTTTGGACCTCTCTCATTATTCTCTCTCTCTCACTTTTGTACACTTAGATTTTTCTTGGAGCACTTTGGCATTAGATACATAAAGGCAAAGAAGGCAAGAGGAAGGAAGAGAAAGATCAAGCAGCTATAACAGTATTCCTTGCAGGCATCTATTTTCATGTGTTTTCCTTGCTAGATTCAACATGCATGGTATTGCATGGGGTTCATTTGTTGTTATGACATGGGTTTTGCCAGGTGTGACATTTTTTTAGCCTAGCCTTTCCATTTACGAATAGTCATGGTATAATGGGGTTCTCATGTTTTGGTTGAGCTAGATTGCAGGATGGATTTGAAGTGGAGTGAGGTGGATCTTCGAATGATACAACACATGTCTTAGTAACCCATGAACTAAACTGTGGGTTGGGGTAAAGCCAAATTTTGTGCTGCCTTGGCGGCCTAGGAATCCTTGCCGGTGAATGACAGGATATACGGTAAAGCCAAGAGGTGCATTTCTCTTCGTTGGGCCTAGTAATCTCGAGTTGGGATATGTGGTAAAGCCTGGAGAGTGGGTCTCGGTTTAAGGCCTAGTGATCCAGTGTGCATTGCAGTAAAGCCTAAGAGACTAGGAGACGGGAAAATTCCTCACGGTGTAGGTGGAGAAATTTGGTGGCATCCATGCTTGTTTTGGCCTAGTGATTTGGTAGAGATCATGGTAAAGCTTGTTATTACATGTTCATTGTATTGGCCTAGTGATCCAGAATGGATTACGGTAAATAATCGTTTCTATTGATGAGGGTGAGGTGGTTTAGCCTTGGGATACTCTGGTTGGTCCTTTTGGTTTGAGTACCACATTCATGCTTGGAATATGACACGGGGGTGCATAAGTGAAGAGAGATTTGGCTCGGCCATTCTATGGTCAGGTGGAATGTGGTAGTCCCATCCCAGTTTGGATTTTGCATCATCAATATGAGGTTATTTCTCCGTGTATTTCTATGAGTATTATACTCATTTATATGTGGATCACATGGCTGTGATTTCCTTGGTATTTCTATTTCTATATTATGGTTATGTATATGTTTTATGAAAATGGCTATGTATGGCTCTCATCATGTTTTTACTTGTAAATGAATGAACATCTATGACCTAATAGATGATAATCCAGCTAATGATATAAGGGAACAATGCTTCTTAGAGATTCTCATAAAAGTATGAGACCCCTATGCTTAAATATGTTTTTTTTTTCACATACTGGTTCACAGATACCCAGGTCAGTGGGTAGCCGCTACGTCCAGGGTTGTTTAACACTGAGTGGATGCCACCTGAAGGGCATCAACACCCCTCGGCCTATTTATTGACCTGACCCCAAGAGCTTTCGGGATTTGACCCTGTGACCTCCCATTGGCAAGGCACTTGATTTGAACGATTGAGCTAACTCTTGGGGCTTATGCTTAAATATGTTGTTTACACATGTAGATTACATATTTGTGATATGTTTGAAGAAATGTTTGTCATGGATAGTAGGGGTCCAATTAAGGGCTTTTTTAAGTATTCACATTTGCATTATAATTTCCTTGCTGTCTTTCTGTTCTGAAGGTGTCATTCAATTCTGGGAAGTGACCTGGGCTCTGGGCCTAAAAAAGTGGCTCAAATCTCGAGGAAGTTGGCACAACACTGAGAAAAGTAGTCCTTGGACACTGGCATGCCTTGTCATGAGAGCGTCTAAAGCCTCCTGGATACTGCCATGCCCATATCATGGGAGTGTCCGAGGGTCAAGTGGTCTAAAACCTCAGTGGGACACAGGGGCTGGTTACCACAAAAATTAGGATGGTTCTTAGGATTCCTGTTGATGATGTGAAAGGTCTGTATGATGTGTTTATGTTTATTCCACTTCCTTAAGGTCACCTAGGAGGCTGAATCCAATCATAGTAGCCTCTTGTCACATGTTTACCCCAGTTGATCGGTTACTTGGGTAGATGTGGGAGGAGGGTGGTTACAATTGTAGAAAGTGAAATTGCGTTTGCAACAAAAAATTTCAAATATGTACACAAGTATGTTTGGGAATAGTCATGTACATACATAGATCCATCTCTATAAGGTCACGTATATATTTAGAGACAAAGTATGCAGTATGTTGAGATCTGTACGCAGGTGTTGTGCATGGTAAGCACGTACATATGTTGATATGTTTTTTGGACGTCGCATATATACACAAGGGTTTTGCGGTATGGCTTGTTGATGGCATTTGATCAATTATGTTCTGATTGTTGTTGTATGTTGATGATGTCTCTATTATGATGATCTGTATCTGACAGGGTTATCTAGGTTGAAAGTGGAATCGTATATTGATTGGTAATGATGCTACAGTATGGTGATCTATGTTTGGTTTACTAATATGTGATTGGTTCAAGTGATATGTGACTAATGGAATGAACTATGTATTGTTCAACGATTGATGATTCAATGTTTAGTATTCTAAGATCTGTGTGTAGGTATGATACAATGGAAACACATATATACATGTGTGTGCTTCAGAGAAGTGTTGTATACATTCTAATGTATGTCTGATTAGGGTTTGCAGGAACAACGCTGTGTTTCTGTGATGATGAACAATATATGGTTTGGTATGTTGATGAATGGCTATGCATTGGTATGATTTGATGGTTTATATATGATATGGAATAGTTTGATCTAGTTGCAATGGTTGGATGATATTCAGTGATTGGTTTTATGATGTTAATAGTGATTCAATTGGTTCAATGATTATCTTTCAGATTTAGTATTCAGTTTTCTATTGAGCTTAATGATGGGTGTAGGTCCAATTTGAAAATATGATGAAAAGTGGCCTATAGGTTTTAGTGTTTTGATTCAAGTGGATCTAGTATGAAATATTGTGAAACGTGGTCCACAAGAGGTGCTTAGGGTTGGAGGGAGTCGAAGGTTCCTTCCAGTAGTAGCTGGTAAATTTGTGTAGGGGGTAGGCGATCACTTTCGTTAGGAGCAAATAAACGAGATCAGGGGGTTGGAGCTTCCTTCTAGTGGGTGTTGGAGAACGAGAGAAGGTTGTATCCTTCTGCAGGTGGGTGCTTGCGTATTGGTAAGAATCTGTGCCAATACAAGATTGTAAGAAGTTTTCTTAGATGATAGCAACGATGGTTTTCTCCCACATTGGGTTTCCACCTACAAATCCTAGTGTCCTCATGTGTTGTTGTGTTGCTTATATGTGATGATTTATTGTGCTCTTTACTGCATACTTATGTCTGATGAAATTAATAATGCATTGGCTAAAGATAAATATCTGATGGAACTTATGAAGAATTGATTAATTGTATATATGCGTTTGTCTTTCACTAAAGTCACTTACATACATTGGTTTTGTAAATAATAGTAGTGTACATAATTCAAAATAAGAAATTGAAAAAAGTGAAGTGAGTTTAAAATACTGATCTTCCCCCCCCCCCAACAATATTTTTCCCAACAATTGGTATTAGAGTAGGTCACTTTTGTTGAATTTTCACTGCTTGGAGTGAGTCAAGGACAATGGAAAAGAACCAAAAGAAGAAGGAAAATCGAAGGAAGAAGTCAATTTAGGAGAAAAATGACAATGATGCATCATATTCTATAACAATATCTACATTTACGGGTTAAGGACAATCTGCAACAGAAAAACAAGGCAAATAAAAAACAATGGACAATAAAGGTATGCTTATGCTAAGTGATGATAACTATTAGGAATGGAAAGAAAATATGAAGTCTAAGGTAATGAACCTAGGATATGATGTTTGTAATTCAGTATGTAATGGTTACACTAAAACTCCATCAAGTGAAGAATTACAAACGAATAATGTATCATTAAATGAAATCATTGGTAACATACTTGATTCAACATTAGGAAAGGTTATGCACTATGAAACTGCAAAGGAAGTATGGGATAATATGCAAGTCATTCATGAAGGAAAATCAAAGGAAGATTGTTCATCAGAAGAACCATCACGTAATCTTATTTCTAAATACGTGTCAAAAGATTAGTATGATGATAAAACAATATTTGTTATGTCAGATGGAGTTACTGATTCAGAAGAAGACAAGTTAGAGGAAGTTCTTAATCTTAGAAGAAAACTTGATTTTGCTTTGAAAAGGATTATCAATCTTAAGGATAAGTTACAGGGATATGATAACATAGATCATGTGAAATCGGTAAATGTTGTAGTAATATCTAAACAATATTGTGAAGGACTTGAAGATGAGATCGTCTTTATAAGAGTAGATCTTGAAAAGTCAAACGAGCTAAATGAAGAGCTACTTCAAGTATTTGAAGAATAATAGAATGGGCTAAAGGAAGAGATGATCGAATTAAAGGAGCAACTGAAAGAAGGAAGAAAGGTTGAAGAGGGAATGAGAAAGCAGTATCTGGAAAAGGAAGAGCAATGTCAAAAACTGGAAGTTGAGGTAAACATTCTAAAAGGTAAATTACAAGAAAAGGATAAACATCTAAAATTGGAAGATAGTACTAAGATTTTGGATAACATTCGTAGTAGTCAAAGGTCTACATCTAAAATTTGAAGATATTACTAACATTTTCGATAAAATTCTTAGAATCAAAGGTCTCCTTCCATTAAATCTAGTCATGGTTTTCATGAAACTTTAAAAGGAGAATCTAGTTCACAAGTTTGTGCAAGGATCTTGAAGGATAACAATACGAAATCTGAAATTCCTGTTAAAAAAATAAGAAGTCAACCCAATCAACATCCAAGAAAGATGAATTTTTAAAAGAAATCATTTTCTCCCAATAATAAAAACATTAGTTGATTCTCTCCTTTGTTCAATAATGTTGAATGATTTATATGTCATAATTATGGACATGTTGCAGTGAATTGCAGAAGTGGATTGTTTTGATCTCAAGTAAATAACCACTTTACAGGAATGTCATAAGCTCCCAGATACTCAGGTTTCTTTAAGGGATATTGTTTTGCTTGCAATATATTTCTTCACAAAGCTATTGATTGCAATAGGAGGAATATGAAACAGAAATATTATAATTCCTCTGTTCCCTTTTATGGTCATATAAGATGTTATACTTGTAACAAGTTTGGGTATGTAACAAAAGAATGCAAGAACAAATTAATGGCTCTTCACATAAAACATGACAAGCAACTAGATGAGAACATTGTTACCAAAAGACCTGAGAAAGATGGATCCGCCAACATTTCTCATATTAAGCAAAAGGAAGAAGAACAAATAAGGTGTGGTATTTATCTTTGCTCATTCGAATATGAAGATAAATGGTACATAGGTAGCAGATGCTCTCATCACATAACTAGAGATAAAGAAAAGTTTGAGTTTCTCAAGAAAAACAAAGATGGTAAGGTGATTCTTGGAAATAATGCTCCAACAAAAGTTATGGGATAAGGTTGAATCAAACTTGATAAATATGCAAAAGCATTTGATGCATTATTTGTTCAAGGGCTAAAGAAAAATATTCTAAGTGTAGGTCAAACAACTGACAAAGGACATATAATTGTATTTACATCAAATAAATGCAAAGTTATAGATGAAGAAACTGGAAAGGTTATAGCAAGAGGATACATAAATCCAGACAAATTATACGTGCTAGCAGAGAAGAATTTAGACAAAAATAAGAGGTATAGTTCCTCTTCTTCTTCAGATTCAAAATAAAATAAGATAGTTCCCACTACAATCTATTTTTTTTTAAGAATACTTCTAACGACGACTGCAAAAGTGATGTGAGGTACATCACCTCATGAAGAGCAGGTGATGATTATCATCTCCACAGGATCATTGATGTATGATCTCAGGGGGATCTATGCATGAGCATCTTGGTTGTGGTTCACTATTTTGGTTTGATATTCCTTTTGATAAACATTTTGGTATTATTGACATTACATCTAATGAAGTAACAATGAATAGGAAAAGACAATATAGGCTCATGGAGGAGCTGTGACTATAAATAATCAACAATTTACTTTCTGTACGCTGATCTCATGAAGGACAGTCACACATATACGTAAGCTTTGATCTAGACAATCGTGTATGTTTCTTTGAGATGGATAAAAGTGGCACAAACTTAGGGGGGATATTCTCATATGCTTCCATCATATTATTATTGATATTATGGCACTCACATTGGTTTATTGCAATCTGTTAATAATGCCCATATGATGCTTAGGAATGATGATTGGTTAATGAATTGTTGCAACATGTTGTTGTTTGTATGGTTCTTTGATGGATTTACTGATTGATTAGGTGGATATGATCAAATTTGATAGTGAATAGTTAGCACAGGTTCAGGGGGGAAATTTGTTATGCTTCCAATAATGCATTGTTGACATTATGGTTCCTTGTTGCATGATGGTGTTTTTGGCTTGCTCACTCTTTACTGAAGTTGATGAAAAGATATATGCTGATCATTAGGCATGGATTGGATATGATGAACTTATGGTTGAGATGTTACTTGAATTGCACTTGATAAAGGGATGTGTAGGCTATGGTCATTGTTGGCATTGGTAAATGATTCACTCACTGCTTTTTAACATTGATATGCTATTGTCATTATGTCATATGGATGATGCCTATATATTGGTCAAGTTTGGTAAAGTTGTTGTTAAAACTTGAAGATATGTATACTGAAGATGTGATGTTGCTGACTAGATTTGTGACAATTGAAGGTTCTCTTTGTTGCACACATTTTGTTGATGCATATGACGATGTATATGCTGCTTGAGGATTGTGGATCTTCTTATGTGTGAAGAGAGCATGATGATCTTGATGATATGATATCAAAGAGATGAGTTACTAACATAGCTTGATTGCACAAATTTATGCTACGATTGGTTGATGATGATGAGTTCATGATTTACTCACTATTGCTGGCATCTCTCATTGATGAGAATATATATACAAATTGTTGATGGATGAGTTATAGATAGTGATCTTATGGATGATTACTTGAGTTACATTTTGGTGAAATTGTTTATGGTGTGATAATTCTACTTAATGCACTTGATGAAGTATATGCTATGGTCATTATTAATGTTGAAGGTTCTCCTTGTCTCTGATGGATGCATGAAGATAATATGATGACATTATGGTTCAAAAGATTGATATTGTTGTCTGTGGATTATAGGTCTTCTTATATGTGGAAAAAGCATGTTACATGAAGTCAAGAAGATATTTATGTGTTTTTGCTACAATTGATTGGTGATTCTTGGAAGCATTGCATACTTAGTATCATGTTGATGATGTTGAAGGGTTTGATGCTCCATTTCCCTATCTTACTTCCCGATGATGAACATATTCATGTTTTTGTCTATGTTGATGCTATCAGATAATCATGTTGCGGGTTCCTATATGGTGTATGATGGTTGTTGATGACTATCACGGTATTTCTACCTCACTATTGATGTCTCTGATTTTGGTTATAAATGTCATATCTGTCTCTTGATGTAAAGTTCACGACAATACTCATGTTGAAAATCATTGTAAAATTCTATCATGGGTTATTGGGGTCATGTCATTCATGTATGTAATCCCATTATGTTAGGACATTGATGTGGAGTTGGGTCAAATATGTAACTCCACTGTGTTGGGTGATTAATGTAATCATGAGCCATTGGTGATATGAAAGGTCATATTTGGTTGAGTCATAAAGTCTTGTGCTTTTATTGTATATCTTTAGAGGTTCCAACATATGCTCAGGAGGATCATGGTCATTATACAGTTTACATATTCGGCAGATTCGACATACAATCATCTTCTCTACAAAGGGGGAGAGAAGCTTGCATTCAACATTGGTCAACCATTCTCCCTTGTTGTCAAAGGGGGAGAGAAGCTTGGTGTTTGGAGAAAAAATCTTCCAGAGAAGCTTGGTGAGAAGACTTGGTATTTGCAAGTGTGTTTACAGGTATTTATAGGTGGAGACCAAACACCAAAATGGTTTCCATCAATTCCAAAGGGGGAGATTGTTCACATTATGGCTAATGTGTTGTCCTTGATAGAAACCTACTTGATAAAGATGTCAAAAATATGATAAAATGATGATTATATAGATTATACATATGTTACAGGTGATATGGACAAAGGAATGATAGATCAGAGATATATGAATGATAAAGGTGATGTTTGAGAAAGTATACGCAGGTCCTAAGAAGCAAGGTCGCATACATACACAAGTATTGTGAAGAAAAGTCACGTAAAAAATCTGTACCATGGTAATTTGAATACTAGGGGTCCTTACCATGGTTTTGGCCCATAACAATGAGTGCGACAACGACTATTTTATCCCGTCAAAGAATGCCAACGACATTATGAAGGGATTGGCCTAAGGTATTGGCTAAGGATAAATCTATAAAAGGAGATGGATATAAAAGTGTTAAGTGTGCATGTAATGGGTTATTCATGTGTGATCTGATCTGAAACAGGTATGCACCAGGGAGCAAGGAGAAGACTCAAATCTGAAAGATCTGAAGTATGTTTACATATATGCCTAATTAATTTACTTGTTGCAAATGTCTAAGTATATAACATTGATGAAACTATGATGATAGTAATACTATGGTCTAACTGAATTATTCAGAAGTTTGTAGTATTGACAGTAAAGGTTGCAGAAAGTGAAATTGTGTTTGTAGAGAAAAATTTCAGATCTGTACGCAGGTATTTTTGGGAATACTCATGTACATATGTAGATCCATCTCTGTAGGGTTGCACATATATTCAGAGATAAATTCTACAGTATGTTGAGATCTGTACGTGAGTGTTGTGCATGGTAAGCGTGTACATACACTAATATGTTTTGTGGAAATCACATATATACACTAGGGGTTTGCAGTACAACCTGTTGATGACCTTTGATCAGTTATGTTTTGATTGTTGTTGTTTGTTGATGATGTCTCTATTATGATGATATATATCTGACAACGTTGAATGGGTTAAATGTGGAATGGTATATTGTTTGGTAATGATGCTACAATATGGTGATCTGCATTTGGTTAAGTAATTTGTGATTGGTTCAAGTGATATGTGATTGATGGAATGATATATGTATGGTTCAATGATTGATGATTCGGTTTTTAGTATTCTGAGATATGTACGCAAGTGTGATATAGTGGAAACACATATATACGTGGTTGTGCTTCAGAGAAGTGGAATTTAAATTCTAATGTATGCCTGATCAAGGTTTGCAAGAACAACATTGTGTTTATGTGATAATAAATAATATATGGTTTGGTATTTTGATGAATGGTTGTGCATTGGTATGATTTGATTGTTTGTATCTGATATGGGATAGTTTGATCTAGTTGTAATGGTTGGATGATATTCAATGATTGGTTTTCTGACGTTATAGTGATTCAATTGGTTCAATCATTATCTTTCAGATTTAGTATTCAGTTTGATATTGAGCTTAATTATGGGTGTGGGTATAGTTTGAAAATATGATGAAAGGTGGCCTATAGTTTTTGATGTTTTGAGTTAGGTGGATCCAATATGAAATATTATGAAATGTGGTCCAAAATAGGTGTTGAGGGTTGGATCCTTCAGTGAAGGAGTCAAAGCTTTCTTCCAGTAGTAGTTGGTAAATTTGTGCAGGGGGTAGGTGCTCCATTTCGGTAGAAGCCGGTAAACGAGATCAGTGGGTTGGAGCTCCTTTTTAGTGGGTGTTGGAGAACAAGAGAAGGTTGTAGCCTTCTACATGAGGGTGCCCGTGTACTGGTAAGAGTCTGCGCTAGTACAAGATTGTAAGAAGTTTTCTTAATAATAAAATAAGAAGACAAAGACGATGACAATGGTGGTTTTCTCCCACATTGGGTTTCCACCTAAAAATCTTGGTCTCCTCATGTGTTTTTATGTTTCTTATCTATGATGATTTATTCTACTCCTTACTGCATACTTATGTCTGATGAAATTAATAATGCACTCGCTAAAGATAAAGATCTCATGGAACTTATGAATAATTGATTAACTAGACATACATGGTTGTCTTTCACTGAAGTCACGTACATATGCTAGTTGCTTAAATAACAATAGCGTACATAATTTAGAATAAGAAGTTGAAAAATTTGAAGTGAGTTTAAAAATCCCCCCCCCCCCCCCCATCAATTTCCCAACAAAATAAACACCCATTTAATGGATTTAATGCAAGGTTTGATCCTTAGCTTGTTTTATAAAAGTATTCTTATAAAAATGAAGGGGTTTTTCCCCTCCTCTTCATTCCTTTATGTTAAGGTTCTAAGTCACCTTATTTTAAATGTTATGCCAAGGTATATGGTGTGTTTTTATGTGTTCTATGTTTTGATTATTTAAAAATTTATATGGTTTAATGCGCCCTACGAATGGCCACCATGGGATTCAATTTATTGACCTTTTCATTGCAATTTGAATAACATGCCATTGCACCTAGCTTTGATGCACTCTACAAATGGAATATGAATTCAATTAAGAGGACTGTGCTTTACAAATGGCATACAAATTCATTTACATGGACCCTACTTGTAGACATGGATAATTTCTAATGATTCACATAGGTCTCCCCTCATTTGGCCTCACGTGAATACACTTGGTAAATGTTGGGTCCCTATAATACTAGTGATTACCCCATTACTATTGTAGTTGTTCCCCATGTTGGGTCCCTATAATACTAGTGATTACCTCATTACTATTGTAGTTGTACCCCTTATTACTATTGTTGTGCTCCTATTGCCCCCATATTGTTATTACTGCGCCCCATAGAATCCCTCTATTGTTATTTTTGTGGATTTATATTATTATTGTTAGGTCGGTTGGGTTATATTCTGACTCCTTAGACTCCTATATATAGAAAGGAGGTTTCGTCATTTGAATCATCAAAGAATTTTTCATTTATGTAATGTAAAGGAGGTTTCCCCCTCAAAGAGGCTGAATTTTAAGGTGTTGATCTATCTTTTCTATCTTTTTCTTGAGCTGGTTCCATAACATTTGGTATCAGAGCTTTGGATTCTAGGGTTTCGCTACTCCAAACAGGTCATCGTGGCATTTTTTCTATAACTTTTTTTCTGCAACATTTCAGAAGCGAAAAAAAAACCATTTGAGATGAAATCGCATTGAACCTTGGGTCTGAATTTCAGAGCTTTTCGCGCTATATTTGCGGAGATATGATCTGAGGAAGTTGGTCTTTTTGCAGACTCTTGAATTACATTCAAAATAGGTGACCTGGGGAAAATCATCATAAATTTCTCTCTGAGCATTGGATTGAAATTTTATAAGAAGGTACAGAAAGAGGATGGACTGTAGTTTCTTGTATATATTTTTTAGAGCCAAAGGTCGAAACAGGGACACATGGCACGTCGTACAAGTTCGCTCTACTGAATTAGTCTATAATCAGGTCACTGTGGGAGATTTGGCTTAACTCTTCATTGGATAATCCAATTGGGGTCAGACTAGTGGCATTGGAAAGAGGACACAGAGGGCTATCGTAGGTCACAATTTCGGAACTGGATGATCCGAAATTACAGAGATACATTAGAGGGAATATTGAGCTCCTACAAAGTGAAAAAAAGGTGTGTAGATTTTTTAAATTTTTGCTTAAGCTTGGTTTGAAAAATTATTTTGAAGGAATTCAAAGGGCATAGTAGAGCATTAATATCTGTAACTGATGCCCTGAGGAAAGAAAATCCAAACACCTAGTAAGCAGTCTAAAGGCTCTAGCATGAGTCATGAAGAAGAGGAAGAAATGCTACATGATATATCAAAATTACAAGACCAAGTGCAACAAATTTCACGCTCACAAAAGCTAATAGAAGCTAAGATAAATGGCGTGGAATCTAAGATAAAGGGCATGGAAGCCAAGATTAATGATTTGAAGATAGATTTGAAGGCAGATTTGACAAATTTTCTACAAGAAATACTTACTAATGGTGAAAGGGGAGTAAAGGAAACTCATGATGTGAACAAAGAAATGTTAATCATGATTTCATAGACTGTAATGTTGGATCGAAGACGCACCATATTCCAAAAACCGATATGAGGAAGTTTGATGGCAAAGATCCCACAACATGGATATTATAGATGGAGCAATTTTTTGATCTCAATAATGTGCAAAACACACAAAAGGTACGTATTGCAACT
>APFE030740156.1:1844-149482 GCA_000404065.3 Pinus taeda | reverse complement strand
CGATATTTGTTTCATAATCTATATTTTTCTATGTTTACACGAAGTACCTAAACATTTTAAAAAATGCACGAGTAATTTTTTTTTTTTGTCATTTGCTTTTGTACTCAAAGAAATTATAGACTTTGACTATACTACTGCTACATATGTCTTCAATAAAAAAGTGCTTAGCATATATATACTAAAAAAAACGTGTACAAACTAATAAGAATACCAACTTGTCAATTTGTTTTGGAAAATAACGTTAGAGCTACAATGCTCCTCCAAACCTTGAATCTTCCTCTTAGATGAGCCCCCCCAAGCTTCAATGGAATGCAATCCAATGTAAACTATGTTCCTTATCCTTTCTGTATATGATACCTCCTCACTCCAACTTCACACTACGTGAGTCTAGCCATAATATAGGACAAAAAATCCCCCTTTTGCTTCTAGCATTCTATTGGCAAATAGTAATTAACTCCTCTTTTATCTATTAGGTGGCAGGGAGCTACCTTTCTCATCAATGAGCTCCACTCTCCCCAACTCCCAAGACGACATCTTGTCTTTCTGGGAGAGTTATTGATAAATAAATTTTCCATAACTTAATAATCTAATCCTCATATTAGATGTCTAGGTCATACATAATCCAAGAGTAAAAAAAGTCAACCACTAGCTTGCAGTCCATAACTTCTCTTTAGCCATTTGCAAACTCAATATCATTTTCTAGATTTTTATTAATAACCTAGAAAACGTATTTGCATAAAGTAACTATCAATAACAAAGTACTCATAAAACAATTCCATTTAAGTCTTAAATTCACAACATCAACACACTTCAAAAAAACAATATTCATAAATAAGACTAAGTCAGGGAATATCACATCCCCCCCCCACTTGAGTTTAACATTGTCCCGATGTTTGTTCTGGACTTCAACCCAGTCTCAAAATAAATATGGATATGCTTCTTTAGAAGCATCTTCCAATTCCCAAGTTGCCTGCTCCGGACTTAAGTGCTTCCACTGAAATTTGACTTGGGTTATGACTCTATTCCGAAGCGCGACTTCCCTCCTATCTAGTATGCGTAAAGGTTCTACTAGGAACTCTCCCTATGATTATGCCTGTACCACATTCCAATCAATAATGTGAGTTGCGCCATGTACATATTTTTATTAAAGACACTTAAAACACATCATTAAATTTTATGCTTGCTATCAAAGCAATTTGATAAGAAATTGGACCTATCCTTGCTAACACTTCAAAGGGTCCACAAAATCTGGGTGACAAATTGACACAACTACCAAATCTAAGAGTACTTTTCTTAGGTTTCAGTTTCAAATAAACATGGTTACCAACAATAAACTCTTTGTGAACTCTCTTTAAGTCTATGCATTTGGTTTTGATCTATTTTCAGATTTAGTTTCACCCATTTGACTATTTCCTCCATTTCTTCCAACTTATGTAGCCCTAAAACCAACTTTTATTCAAGATGATCCCAAATTAAATGCATTTTAAACTATCTTCCATACATTAGTTCAAAAGGGCTCATCTTTAGGGAATTCTGATAACTATTATTCTAGGCAAATTATGCTTAATGCAAATAATCTTCCCACTTAGTGGGCCTATCCATAACATACATTCGCAACATGTCCTCAAGGATTTGATTGGTCCTTTCTGCTTAACCATCAGCCCGGAGACGACAAGTTGTGTTCAAGTTCAATTTCCTACCCATACCTTCAAATAAAATTTTCCAAAAGCTAGAAGAAAATTTCACATCACAGTCTGAAATTACAATCTTAGGCATACCATGTAATCTAAAGATATCCCTCATGAATATCTCTACTATATTAATGGCTTTGAAAATCGACTTTACAAGTATGAAATGTGTTTTCTTACTAATTTTTTCCACTACAGCTACAGAGTCATGTTGTTTTCTGGTTTTTGGAAAACTAGTGATAAAATCCATGAATATTACCTCCCATTTCCACTCTGGGATGGGTAAAGGGTGTAAGAATCTAGTCATATGTTGATGGGAAGATTCAACCTGTTGACATTCTAAACTTTTTTCTACATATTCTATTGTTTCTGAAATCATATTAGGCCAATGGAAGTGCTTTATTAACATGGTTATTAGTTTCAGATACCTAGGATGTCCACCTGCAGGATTTTTATGTAATTCATTAAGGATAAACAATTTTATGTTTTGGTCATTGGGTAAATAAATTTGGTCTCTATACATCATCAAACCTCTTCATTAACTGAAAAAGCATTTCCTTCCTCATCTTGATGATCTAATTTTTGAATATTTTCCTTGATTTTAACATATTTCTCATCAAAATCTACAATTGTCCTGGCTTTTTCAACAAATTTGTTTTCCAAATACTTGAAGAAGTAACCAAAATCTAATATAGTTTCTTGCTAAGGGCATATACTATTTTATTTTCTCTTTCCTTAATGTGTATTATTTTGAAATCATATTCATTAAGGAATTCCAACCACTGTGCTCACCTAACATTTAAGTTTGTCTTGTCAAAGAGATAATTAAGGCTGATATTATCAGTTTTCATTTGGAATCTCCTCCCTATAAGATAGTGCCTCCACATTTTCAAGGCATCAATAATAATTGCTAACTCCAGATCATGGGTTGCATAATTTTTCTCATGGTATTTAAGTGTTCGAGATTCATAGCTTAACACATGACCTTCTTGCATTAATACCACCCCTCGCACAAAAAAAAACTTCTTTACGAGCATCAGTACATACCACAAAGTTTTTGTTGGCGTCAACTATCTTAAAAATTGTGGTGGTAGTCAATAATTGCTTCAGTTTTTCAAAATTGTCCTTACATTTTTTATTCCAATAAAATTTAGTTCCCTTTTTCTGTAAGGAAGTGATTGGGTAAGCTAACTTGGAAAACCCTTATATGAACCTCCTATAACAACCCGTGTCCCCAGGGAACACATGATGTCAACCACATTCTTAGGCATTGGCCATTCCATAATGCCATTTATCTTCTCTAGATCTACAACAATCCCCTCTTTAGATATAACATGCCCCATTTAATGAATTCGTGTTTGATAAAATGCACATTTTCTAGGCTTGGCTTACAATTCATTTTCTCTAAGTGTTTGAAGAACCATTTGCAAAAGTTGATCATCCTCTTTTTTCTTAGAAGTGATTAATGTTGAAAATAGCAACAAGAAATGTTAAAAATAACATCTAGAAATTCTAATTTAATTTATCCTTGAATTAAATTGTGAATTAAATTGAAATTCTATTCTCATAGAAACTTGTAATATTAATTTAAGTTAAATTGGCTTAATTGACTTAGGAAATTCGAGTTGGAAGTCTATCTAGAGTCTTGTAGAGTGATCCCTAAATTTTAGGGGCCCAGTTTGAGTTATTTTGAGTTGTAATTAGATAATTTAGTTTAACTGAGTTATAGTCAGTTAAACTAGTTCTAACTGTTGGAGGAACTAGTAGGAGGTCTAGTATTGGGGATGGGCACTAGTGAATCCTCAATAACACACCAGTTAAATAAAGATTCACTCAAAAATAACTCATGCGTATTAGTTTAAAGTAAGACCCAGTTGAGATTAGAGTTCAGGGACAATGTACGATCAATTATATAATTTTTCAAGTTGTACAAATGGTGCATGCAATCAGTTTAGGGCCTATGGATGGATTACGTAGTTATGGAGAGTGGATTACCCAATTAAATACAGGTTAATTCTCTCAGGAATTGCGCAAGGAAGTAGAGGCTTGACAGGAAACATAATTGGCTAAGTGTTGGCTTGAGCTGGCTTGTGAGGTAGAGAGATATATTGTACTTGTGCAGGAATTGTTCAGGGTTGTACAAGCATTTTGTTTTCTTCTCAGATATTCACTTTCCCCAGAGAAATATTGTGTTATGTGCGATTGATATCCTTCCTTTTCTTCTTATTATTTTCATCAATCAATTTTGGTTTCCGCTAAAGAGTAGAGTAGATTCTTGTCTTTTGTTTTAGCATATAACATAAGATGTTGAATCTACAAGTAAAAATCTACATGGTATTAGAGCTGAAGCCAGTATAGAAGAGGAGAATTTGAGTTTGTTATGCAGGTGAAATCAAATTTTCAAGTTCATACTTCAGAGTCAGCAATATGTCATTCTACGGTTTGAGACTTGAGTATGCCCTGGAGGGAAGCTCGAATAACATCGCTTGGAAGGACATGATGAAGGCAGCGCTGGAAGACAATGGACTCAAGGAATTCATAGATCATGACATTCCTAAGCCTCCAACATCTGATGCTAAAGATCTGGCTGAATGGAGAAAGTGTGTGGAAAAATCGAGAAGGATTATCCTAGAAGGAGTTTGAGATCACATTGTCTCGAGTCTCCATGGTAAGGACACTCCATACGTAATGTGGAAGGAATTGATGAACTTGTTTCAAAATAGCAGTGACCATATGAAGTTGGTACTGAAGGACAAACTCAAAAAGATCAAGATGGAGAAGACCGACTCAATTCCGAAGTACTTGACCAAGTTCACCCATTGTCGGGATGAGCTTGGAAGTGAAGGGATTACTATTATCGAAGATGATGTGGTGAGCATAAAACTTCTATGACTTCCCAATATTTGACATAGTTACCAAGACTCAATTAATGGGAGGGAGAAGCTACCAGAGTAGGAGCAGTTATGGTCTAACTTGGTACAATAAGAGTTTCGGTCGAACACCAGAGATGGGAACTCTTCCAAAGAAGTGGAAGAGGAATTTGCATTAGTCAGTAAAGAAAAGAAAGCCAATGGAAAGAAGTCCCAAGGAAAGGAAGGCAGCAAGAAGAAGGACTTGTAAAATATCAAGTGTTTTCACTATCACAAGTATGGGAACTATGCCACAGATTACCCATAGAAGAAATCAAGCAAGGAGGAGTCTACAGTAGTAGCAGCATGTGAAGCTCTAGCTTCAAAATTCAAACTTGATTTTACTCTCATTGCATGCATGGAAAACACTATAATTGGAAGCATGTGGTATCTCAACAGTGGTGCCTCGTTCCATATGACAGGGAATAGAGATCTCTTCAATGACTTTGAGGACAATGACCTCAAGCAGAACATAGAGTTTGCAGATGATGGGAAGTATAGCGCGATCGACATCGGTACAATTACATTTTAGAGGGAGTCTGGCTCCCCTCTCAGAATAAAAAAATTGATGTATGTTCCAGGACTAAAGAAGAATCTTGTTTCCGTCATGGTATTTGAAGACCGTGGCTATGATGTGATTTTTAGTATGGGAAAGATTTTCCTTAGACACATCGCCACAGGACAGGTGAAATAGATCGATGTGAGAGTTAAGAACCTGTATGCACTTGAGGTACAAGATGCATACAAAGCCTTGAGGAGAAAGGAAAAGGTTAGAGACTTGGTGGTTGAGAGGGAGGGTGAATTACCTCTCAATATGGAACCCTAGAAGAAGCCTCAGAAAGTTGTGGAGCAACCACAATTAGAGAAATAGAGAGGAGACTGAGTGGAGACATCCACTCAATTAGAGACCTCTAGTAGGGGGGGAATTTCGAGCCAAGTGGGAAGAGGGAGCACATGCAGCCATACCTCTAGGTGAGAGGTGGGGCAATGTGAAGTAATAGTCCCAACAGTGCAGAAATTTAGGCAGGGTCCATTGAGATGGTTTGTCTCATGGAACATTTCCTTGCTATGGGAGCCCACAGTACACAGTAGTAGGATGGATCAGTGGCGGTTGATGTGGTTAGATGTAAGAGTGAGAGAGATAGATACTAAAAACAATCAGATATTGGGGAGCGCAAAGAAAAGTTGGCAGTAGTGCAGATGACATAGTGTAGAGGCAACAAAAGTGTAAAGTTTTCAGTACACAGTGCAATAGCAAGTACCAGTCAGAGACTCTGGTGATAGATGCATCATACTGATTCATGTTGTGTGTGTGTGTGTATATAATATATATATATTTTTTTTTTTCCACTTTTAGAAGTTTGCAACAACAACAACACTAGAGAGAAGTGTTTCATGCAAGCATTCCAAAGGTACTAGAGCGGGATAGAGTGAATTCCTTTCTGTTGAGAGGGAGTGTTGAAAATAGCAATAAGAAATGTTAAAAATAACATCTAGAAATTCTAATTTATTTTTTCTTTGAATTAAATCCAATTCTATTCTCATAACAACTTGTAATAGTTATTTAAGTTACATTGACTTAATTGACTTAGGAAATTCGAGTTGGAAGTCTATCTAGAGTCATGTAGAATGATCCCTAAATTATAGGGGCCCAAGTTGAGTTCTTTTGAGTTGTAATTAGATATCTCAGTCAAACTGAGTTATAGGCAGTTAAACTAGTTCTAACTATTGGAGGAACTAGTAGGAGGTCTAGAAGTGGGGACGGGCACCAGTGCATACTTTGTAGCACACCAATTAACTGAAGATTCACACAGAAATAAATCATGCACGTCATTTCATAGGAAGACATAGTTGAGATTAGAGTTCAAGGACAATGTACTATCAGTTGTATAATTTTTCGAGTTGTACAGATGGTGCATGCAATCAATTGAGAGCCTATGGATGGATTGTGCAGTTACGGAGAGTGGATTTCCCAATTAAATACAAGCTAATTCTATCAGGATTTGTGCAAGGAAGTAGGAGTTTGGTAGGCAACAAAATTAGCAAAGTGTTGGCTTGAGCTAGCTTGTGAGGCAAAGAGATAGATTGTACTTGTGCAAGGATTGTTCGGGGTTAAACAAGCCTTGTATCTTCTTCTCATATCTTCTGGTTAATGCAATATAGATATTCATGGTTTTTTAGCAGTTTCTTTCCCCAAAGAAATATTGTGTTATGTGTGATTGATATTCTTCCTTTTCTGCTTGTTGTTTTCATCGATCAATTTTGGTTTCCACTGAAGAGTAGAGCAGATTATTTTCTTGTATTTTAGCATATTACATAAGCTGTTGAATCTACAAGTAAAAATATACATGGTATCAGAGATGAAGACAATATAGAAGAGGAGAATTCAAGTTTGTTGTGCAGGTGAAATCGAATTTTCAAGTTCATACTTCAGAGTCAACAATATGCCATTCTACGGTTTGAGACTTGAGTATGCTCTGGAGGGCAACTCAAGTTACATAGACTGGAAGGAAAAGATGGAGGCAGTGCTGGAAGAAAATGGCTTCAAGAAATTCATAGATCATGACATTCCTAAGCCTCCAACATATGATTCTAAAGATCTTGCTGAATGGAGAAAGTGTGTGGCAAAATAGAGAAGGATTATCTTGGAAGGAGTTCAAGATCACATTGTCTCGAGTCTCCATGGTAAGGACACTCCATACACAATGTGGAAGGCATTGATGCACCTGTTTCAAAATAGAAGTTTCCATAGGAAGTTGGCACTAAAGGAAAAACTCAGAAAGATCAAGATGGAGAAGGGCAACTCAATTTCGAAGTACTTGACCAAGTTCACCCATTGTCGGAATGAGCTTGGAAGTGTCATGATTACTGTCGTCGATGGCGATATGGTGAGCCTAGCACTTCTAGGACTTCCCAAGAGCTGGAACAATTACTGGGACTTAGTTAATGGGAGGGAGAAGCTACCAGAGTGGGAGCAGTTTTGGTCTGACTTGGTACAAGAAAAATTTCGAGAAAACACTAGAGATGGGAACTCTTCCAAAGAAGTGGAAGAGGAATTTGCATTGGTCAACAAGGAAAATAAAGCCAAGGAAAAGAAGTCCCAAGGCAATGATGGCAGAAGGAATAAGGACTTGTCTAATATCAAGTTTTTCACTGTCACGAGTACGGACATTATGCCACAAATTGCCCACAGAAGAAATCAAGAAAGAAGGAGCCTGCAATAGCAACAATAGGTGAAGCTCTAGCTTCATAATTCAAACTTGATTTCACTCTCATTGCATTCATGGCCAACATTGTAGTACGAATCATGTGGTATCTCGACAGCGGTGCCTCATCATGTGGTATCCTGACAATGGTGCCTCATTCCATATGACGGGGAATAGAGATCTCTTCAGTGACTTTGAGGAGAAAGACCTTAAGTAGAACATAAAGTTTGGAGATGATGGGAGCTATAAGGTGACTGACATTAATACAATTACCTTTTAGAGGGAGTTTTTCTCCCCTATCAGAATCATAGATGTGATGTATGTTCCAGGACCAAAGAAAATTTCTTATTTCCGTTGTGGTATTGGAATATTGTGGATATGATGTGATTTTTAGTAAGGGAAAGGTTTTTCCTAGACACATCACCATGGGATAGGTGAAATAGATCGGTGTGTGAGTCAAGAACATGTATGCACTTGAGGTACAATATGCATGCAAATCCTTAAGGAGCAAGGCAAAGGTTAGAGACTTGGTGGTTGAGAGGGAGAGTGAATTACCTCTCAACATGCAACCCTAGAAGAAGCCTTAGAAGCAATGTTATAATTTTGTGGAACAACCACAATTAGAGAAACAAAGAGGAGACCTCGTGGAGACATCCACTCAAGAAGAGACGTCCAGTAGGGGGAAATTTCGAGCCAAGTGGGCAGAGGGAGCACATGAAACTATACCTCCAGGTGAGAAGTGGGGCGATGTGAAGTAATAGTCCCAAGAGTGAAAAATTTGGGTAGGGTCCATTGAGATGGTTTGTCTCATGGATCAGTACCTTGCTACAGGAGCCCATATTACACAGTATCACGATGGATCAGTGGCAGTTGATGAAGTCAGATTTCAGAGTGACAGAGACGGAGACTAGCAGTAGTCAGACATTGGGGAGCTCAGAGCAGATTTGGTAGCAGGGCAGATGACACAATGCAGAGGTAGCGGAAGTGCAAAGTTTTCAGTAGAAAATGCAGTAGCTAGTAGTAGTCAGAGACTCTGGTGAAAGATGCATCTACTGATTTAGGTTGGATTTATTTATTTATTATTATTATTATTATTTTTTTTTATACAATTTCAGAAGTTGCAGTGGCATCAAAACTAGAGAGAATTGTTGCATGTAGAACATTCCAAAGGTATTGGATCAGGATAGAGTTGAATTCCTTTCTTATTGAAAGGGAGTGTTGAAAATAACAATAAGAAATGTTAAAAATAACATCTAGAAATTCTAATTTAATTTGTCTTTGAATTAAATTGAAATTCTATTCTCATAGCAACTTGTAATAGTTATTTAAGTTAAATTGACTTAATTGACTTAGGAAATTTGAGTTGGAAGTCTATCTAGAGTCATGTAGAGTGATCCTTAAATTTTAGGGGCCTAGATTGAGTTCTTTTGAGTTGTAATTAGATAACATAGTTTAATTGAGTTATAGTTAGTTAAACTAGTTCTGACTGTTGGAGGAACTATTAGGAGGTCTAGTAGTGGGCACAGGCACCAGCGCATCCTCAGTACCACACCAGTTAATTGAAGATTCACTCAGAAATAACACATGCATGTCGATTTAGAGGAAGACCCAATTGATATTAGAGTTCAGGGACAGTGCACTATCAGTTGTATAATTTTTCGAGTTGTAAAGATGGTGCATGAAATCAGTTGAGGGCTAATTGATGGATTGCATAGTTATGGAGCGTGGATTTCCCAATTAAATACATGATAATTCTCTCAGGAATTGCGCAAGGAAGTAGGGGCTTGGCAGACAACATAATTAGTTAAGTGTTGACTTGAGTTGGCTTGTGAGGTAGAGAGATAGATTGTACTTGTGCAAGAATTGTTCAGGGTTGAACAAACAATGTATTTTCTTCTTAGATCTTCTAGTTAATGCAATATAGATAGTCAGGGTTTTTTAGCAGTTGCTTTCCCCAAAGAAATATTATGTTATGTGCGATTGATATTATTCTTTTTCTGCTTATTGTTTTCATCAATCAATTTTGGTTTCCGCTGAAGAGTAGAGTAGATTCTTGTCTTGTGTTTTAGCATATCACATAAGCTGTTGAATCTACATGGTATCAGAGATGAAGACATTATAGAAGAGGAGAATTTGAGTTTGTTGTGCAAGTGAAATCAAAGCTGCAAGTTCATACTTCATAGTCAACAATATATCATTCTATGGTTTGAGACTTGAGTATGCCCTGGAGGGAAACTCAAATTACATAGCTTGGAAGTAGAGGATGGAGGTAGTTCTGGAAGATAATGGCTTCAAGGAATTCATAGATAATGACATTCTTAAGGAGGGGAATTTTAGAGGCTAATATTCGCAGGTGGGCTAATTTTCTATACTTTTTCCAAAAAAAGGTTCACTAGTTTCCATTATTTTCTAAAAATGATTCGCCCAAATTTTATAGTATGAAATTATTTCACCCTAAAAATCACCAAAAAATTATATAGATACTACATAAAATTATTAGAAATATGAATATTTTTACAAAAATATCACCAAACGTTTTATAGATTGCATATTATGGACTAGTGGGATTCGCCAAGGTTTTTAAACCTTAAAATAAATTTCCATCCCTAAAATTTTCCCAGACCTAAACCTCCAACATCCAATGCTAAAGATCTGGTTGAATGGAGAAAGTGTGTGGAAAAAGCGTTAAGGATTATCCTGGAAGGAATTCGAGATCACATTGTCTCGAGTCTCCATGATAAGGACACTCCATACACAATGTGGAAGGCATTGACATGCTTGTTTCAAAATAGTAGTGACCATAAGAAGTTGGCGCTGAAGGAAAAACTTAGAAAGATCAAGATGGAGAAGGGAAACTCATTCCGAAGTACTTGACCAAGTTCACCCATTGTAGGGATGAGCTTGTAAGTGTCGGGATTACTATTTCCGAAGACGATATTGTGAACCTAGCACTTCTAGGACTTCCCATGAGCTGGAACTGTTACTAGGACTCAATTAATGGGAAGGAGAAGCTACCAGAGTGGGAGCAATTACGGTCAGATTTGGTACAAGAAGAGTTTTAGTGGAACCCCAGAATGGGACCTCTTCCAAAGAAGTGGAAGAGGAATTTTCATTAGTCAAAGAAAAGAAAGCCAAGGGAAAGAAGTCCTAAGGAAAGGAGGGTGGCAAGAATAAGGACTTGTTGAATATCAAGTGTTTTCATCGTCACGAGTATGGACACTATGCCATGGATTGCCCACAGAAGAAAGCAAGCAAGAAGGAGCCTGCAGTAGCAGCAACATGTGAAGCTCCAACTTCACAATTTGAGCTTGATTTTACTCTCATTGTATGCATGGCCAACATTGTAATGGAAATCATGTGGTATCTCAACAACAGTGCCTCGTTCCATATGACGGGGAATAGAGATCTCTTCAGTGAATTTGAGGAGAAATACCTCAAGAAAAACATAGAGTTCAAAGATGATGGTAGGTATAGCGTGACTGCCATCGATATAATTACCTTTCAGAGGGATTTTGGCTCCCCTCTAAGAATCACAAATGTGATTTATGTTCCAAGGCTAAAGAAGAATCTTGTTTCCATCGCAGTATTGGAAGACCGTGGCTATGATGTGATTTTTAGTAAGGGAAAGGTTTTCCTTAGACACATCACCACAAGACAAGTGAAATAAATTGGTGCGGGATTCAAGAACCTGTATTCACTTGAGGTACAATATGCATGAAAAGCCTTGAGGAGCAAGGCAAAGGTTAGAGACTTGGTGGTTGATAGGGAGAGTGAATTACTTCTCAACATGCAGCCCCATAAGAAGCCTTAGAAGCAACCTCAGAAAGTTATGGAGTAGCAACAATTCGAGAAACAAAGAGGAGACCGAGTGGAGACATCCACTCAAGTATAAACCTCCAGGAGGGGGGAATTTCAATCCAAGTGGGCAGAGGGATTACATGAAACCATCCCTCTGGGTGAGAGGTGGTGCGATGTAAAGTGATAGGCCCAAGAGTGCAGAAATTTGGGCAAGGTCCATTGAGATTGTTTGTCTCATGGATCATTACCTTTACAAGGGAGATCACAATACACAGTAGCAGGATGGATCAGTGGCGGATGATGTAGTCAGATGTCATAGTGATAGAGACAAAGACTAGGAACAATTAGATACTAGGGAGTGTAGAACAGAGTTGGTAATAGTGCAGATGACACAATGCGAAGGCAACAAAAGCACAAAGTTTTCAATAGAGAGTGTAGTAGCTAATAGTAGTCAGAGACTCTGGTGACAGATGCATCATACTGATTTAAGTTCGATTATTTTTGTTTAGTTTCAGAAGTTGCAGTAGCAACAACACTAGAGAGAATTGTTGCATGCATAACATTCAAAAGGTATCTGATCGGAATAGAGTTGAATTCCTTTCTTGTTGAGAGGGAGTGTTGAAAATAACAACAAGAAATGTTAAAAATAACATCTAGAAATTCTAATTTAATTTGTCCTTGAATTAAATTGTGAATTAAATCGAAATTCTATTCTCATAGCAACTTGTAATAGTTATTTAAGTTAAATTGACTTAATTGAATAAGGAAATTCGAGTTGGAAGTCTATCTAGAGTCATGTATAGTGATCCCTAAGTTTTAAGGGCCAAGGTTGAGTTCTTTTGAGTTGTAATTAGATAACTTAGTCTAATTGAGTTATAGTCAGTTAAACTAGTTCTAACTGTTGGAGGAACTAGTAGGAGGTCTAGTAGTGGGGACGGACACTAGTGCATCCTTGGTACCACACTAGTTAACTGAATATTCACTCAGAAATAACTCATGCATGCTCGTTAAGAGGAAGACCTAGTTGATATTAGAGTTCGGGGACAATGTACTATTAGTTGTATAATTTTCCGAGTTGTACAAATGGTGCATGCAAATAGTTGAGGACCTATGGATGGGTTGCACAGTTATGGAGAGTGGATTTTCCGATTAAATACGGGCTAATTATCTCAGGAATTGCACAAGGAAGTTGGGGCTTGGCAAGAAACAAAATTGGCTAAGTGTTGGCTTGAGATGCCTTATGAGGCAGAGAGATAGATTGTACTTGTACAGAAATTGTTCAAGGTTGAACAAGCATTGTATTTTCTTCTCACAGCTTCTAGTTAATGAAATATATATAGTCAGAGTTTTTTAGCAATTGCTTTCCCTAGAGAAATATTGTGTTATGTGCGATTGATATTCTTCCTTTTCGGCTTATTGTTTTCATTGATCAATTTTGGTTTCCGCTTAAGAGTAGAGTATATTATTGTCTTGTGTTTTAGCATATCACATACGTTGTTGAATCTACAAGTAAAAATCTACAATTAAGTTGTCATCAATACATACAATTGCAAATTTGTCTAAGTAAGGGATCATTACAATATTCGTCAAACACATTGGTTGGTGCATTAGTGATTCTGAAAGGAAATAAGATAAATTCATAATGTCCATACCATGTCCTAAAATCTATCTCATGAATGCCTTCATCTTTGATCTTGATCTAATGATAGCCAAGTCTTAAGTCAATCTTTGAGAAGATAGTAGCTCCTTTGACCTGATCAAACATGTCATCAATCCTAGGTAATGAATACTTATTCTTGATTTTCATTTTGTTACGTTGCCAGTAGTTTATGCAAAGTATAAGGGTTCCATCCTTCTTGTTCACAAATAAGATTGATGCACCCCAAGGTGACATAGTTGCTCTCATATATTTCTTGTCTGACAGCTCTTGTAACTGCATTTTTAGTTCCATCAATTATGGATCACTCATTATGTATGGAGCTTTGGATGTTGGGACTGCTCCAGGGATAAGGTATATAGTGAAATCTATGTCCCTTTGTGGAAGTAGTCCAGGTATTTCTTCAGGAAAAACATCTTTATAATCTTCTAGGATGGGATAATCTTCTATGGAAAGTTTTTGATTACTTTTATAATCATCTTCAACCTTAACTACATATAGTTTACATCCCTTTCGAGCACATTTCTTTAACTGTAAGGCAGATATCTACCTTACTAAAATGGCCCTTGGTACCCCTTTTACTCTAGATGTTACCCCTTCATCATTGATGCATGTAAAATATTTTTCCAAACAGTTTAAGACTACCTCATGTTGTTCTAGCCAATCCATGCAATAAGGATATCATATGATCCTAAATGAAAAATATTCAAATTCAGTTTAGTATGAAATCCATTTAAGTCTATTGAACAATATTTGCTAATCTCAGCAACCAAGGTTTAGTTTGTTTCTCTTTCTTATGTCCACATTTTTCAATCACAAAAGGAGAAATATAACACAAAGTAGATTCGGGATCAATTATCGTAGAAACAACTTTTCCAAGGCTTTTACCTTGAATCTCCACCATGGTGGATTGATGGTCAACCTGTCTATCATCTAGTGCTACATTAATCCTTTGAATGTTATGAGAAAAATCATTTACCATAGAGGTATCCTATATATTATGTATTGTTGCAATCTTATTCAAAGGATTTAGGGGACAATTCCTCCACATTTGATTTTCATAACAACCTCGACACTTGATTGGCAATCTAGTAGATTCATCAAATTGTCATTTTCCTATTCTTGCTACCTACCCACTTTCCCAATTTATATTTCTTTGCTAATTCACATTCCTGTTGTAACCCCCCCTTGAACACTTTTAGAAGTATTGACAAACATAGGTTTCTTAAATCCTTTCTATTTAGAATTAATTTTTTCATTCTTCTTTGCCAACCAATTCTTAGAGTTATCACTTTTCTACTTATTTTGGGTGTAGCACAGTTTTTATTTTCTTATTGTTTCATCCATTATTTTCATATTATCAAATTCAATCCTCTTTGTAGAAAAAAGGTAAACAATTGATAAACCTTTGAACTTTCGTATTTTCTTCTTTAAGATATGGCGCATACCGCAACAAGCTCATAAATGTATTCACAAATTCATCCATTATTAACTGGCTAAATATTCATTCATGGAACTCCCTAGTTTTCTCATCATAGTACCTCTTTGTTAAGTACTTCTTGAATAACTTCCAGGTCAATGTTTTTCCTTTGATTTTCTTGCTTGTTTTCTTCCCACCACAAAGATACTTTTCTAGTCAACTGATATGTAGCCAAACTGGCTTTTACATTACTAGGGTAATTATAGACTTCAAATTATTTTGGCATGTTCAAAAGCTGAGCTTCTACCTCTTCCTTAGATTCTCCGTCAAAATTCGAAGGTCTGATCTTTTTAAATTCACCATGTAATTTGGATACAATTATTTTCTTCTTAGACATAGAAGTGATGCTCCCTGACTTTTGTTCTTCCAAGTTATAATTAAACTTGGGTGTTTGGCTCTTACTAGAACTTATTAGTCCAGTTCTGTCAAGAGACTCACTTTTAAACCCTTTCTTATGAGTTCTTTCATCTTTCAATATGTCTCTATTTTCCTCTAACCTCTTGAGTATATACCCATTTATGTCTTCTTGTTCATCACTTGCCTTGGGTGGTTTCTTCTAATTAGCTATAACACTATCTAGGTTTGCTTTTAGACTACGAATCACTTGCAAAATATTAGATTCATGGTTATTTTGGTTTCCAGTTTCTCCCCTCATCATTCCTTGCTTATAATCATTATCTCTACCCCCTTCAGGTGATCTTATAGAAGTATGTGTGTTATTATCTTCAAACATTCCTCACTTTTCTTTTTGGTAGTAATTTTTCTTTCTGTATGATACACAAAAAAAGTAATACTTTCAATTAGGACCCATAAAGGCCCAATGTTGTAACTTATAACTAAGATACCACATGTAATGAACCTCCAAAAACACACCATAATTGTTTTTTCTTACTAAATAAATTATGGCACTCAAATGGTACTCCACAAGATTATGACTTAGCACTATGATACTGACTTATTTATTGACCAAATTTTTCCTTCATAGTATTTGAATACAAATTAATTTTTAAGTTTTACCTAGTTATGCTCATCTCATTACAAATTCATTTAAATTTTCTCTTAATCTTTCCCAAGGTTCGATACGAAGGCTTTTAATCCATTGCATCCTTCACTTACTATGTATTATACATATAGTAGGCTTAAAATTACTTTTTATGTCCAAGGTAGAATTATTATACAAAAATAAACACCCCTTTAATGGAGTTAATGCAAGGTTTGATCCTTAGCTTGTTTTTTAAAAGTATTATTATAAAACTTAAGGGGTTTCACCCCTCCTCTTCGTTCCTTTATGTTAAGGTTCTAAGTGACCTTATTTTAAATGTTATGACAAGGTATATGTTGTGTTTTGATGTGTTCTATGTTTTGATCATTTAAAAACTTACAAATGGCCACCATGGGATTCAATCTATTGAATTTCTCATTGCAATTTAATAACAAACGATTGCACTAAGCTTTGATGCACTCTACAAATGGCATACAAATTCAATTGTGGGGACTGTGCTCTACAAATAGCATATAAATTCATTTATGTGAACCTGTTTGTACACGTGGATCAATTCTAATGATCTACGCAGGCCTCCCATGACTTCACTTGGTAAAACATGGATTTTCAATCAACAGTTATCATTAAATATTCTCAATCCAATGGTGATCAATGCTAGGGTTCAACCTTTTCAGTTAACTGTTTATTTATTTGCTTGGAGTTGCAGGTTAAAGGCAAGGAGATTTCTTTAGATGGATTGTATCTTTAAATTATACTTGTTATAGGAGATTGTTTTGTGCCCTTCCAATTATAGGTAAAACCTTGTTTTCTGTTCTTATCTCTAAATGACATTTTTTTTAATCCATCACAAAAGCTGTGGTTTTGAAAAACCCTTTTTATGTTTTGTTTGCAGATTTAACATGAAGATATGGAGTTACTTATGGCCTCTTCTCAATAGAGGGTTCATTTCCATAAGGTAATATAGCATTATTCCTTCAAAGTAATTAAAAACCCCAGTTTTCTTGCATTCTTGGTTCATTTCTTGGTCAATTTATGAATTTGGATTTTATAGGTTAAAATCCTAACACAACATAATATTATATGGCCATGGTTAAATCTTGGCATAGTTCTTTTTACCATAAACATGTATGTAAATACTGGGTCATGGCTAAACTTCCAAATGTGGAAATTCTACTCTTTTCTTAGGGTTTTAGCCCTACCTGAATTTATTAAATGGGCATGCTTTTGGAAATGTTTTTGACAAAGTTTGTTTGTATTGTAGGTAGAGGATATGGGTTTTTTAGACATGTTTCTTTTTTTTCTTTTCTCAGGTATAATCCTCACTCAAATTTTCTTTAGGTTTTCTCTTTGACAACATTTCCTTTTTATATGCCCCAATTTATACTTTGTAGTGTCAGACATTTTCAAGTACACCAACTCTTGGTGCTTCAAATGTTCTTCTTTATATTCATTATGGAAGATTTTTCAATCCCTTAACGAATTCAGCCTCCTTCCTTATAGGTTGGAAAAACTTGGCCTCTCTGGTCCCTTCTTATGTAATTGTTGATTCTCTTATTGAACACTGAGGCACTAGAGCGTTTAATTTGAATTAATTTTCATGGAAGCTACTCTCGTTGCTTTTTTTTTTTGTTTTTTTGTTTTTTTGTTTTTTTGTTTTTTTGTTTTTTGTTTTGTTTGTTTGTTTGTGTTTTTGTTTGTTTGTTTGTTTGTTTGTTTGTTTGTTTTGTTGTTTGTTTGTTTTGTTGTTTGTTGTTTGTTTTTTTGTTTTTTAATGTTCAAGGCATTTATTCCCTACTTATAATATTAACATGACCGAGTGCAACACCCTCCTTCCCACATCTACCCAAGTAACTAACCAACTGGGGTAAACATGAGACGAGAGGCTACTATGATTGAATTCGACCTCCTATGTGACCTTAAGGAAGTGGAATCAATGGAAACATCACACACATTCATCCAACATCAACTTCAGAATCCTCAGAAGACATGTCAGCCACACAGACAGCATGTCCTTGGGTCCCACTGATGTTTTAGACATCTTTGCCCTCAGTCTCTCCCATGCTTTGGGCAAGAGAGCGTCCAAAAACCCAAATTAGCTCTCAGAAGCTTGCCTGCCAATGATCAGAGACTAAAATTTCCAGTTTTACGCCAATGACCCTAAGATTTAAGCCACTTTTCAGGCCCAGAGCCCAGGTCACTAGCCATAATGGAGTGATAGCCATTTTTCCTTTCCAAAGCCTTAGCCATTGCCTTTGCCAATTTCTTTAGCCATAAACAAACAAATGAACACCCCTTAGGATGTTTTTCCTAACATTCAGCTTGGAGTAAGTGTCCCATCAACAATGGTTATTGCTTTTAACTTTCATTACATGGAATTTTCACCAAGGCTGTTACACCGAGGTTGGAAGCCTTTAGCCATTGGACATTGTTCTACCTTAATTATAAAATAGGCCTCAATTGACCATTCTAGTTAACACCTATTTCATTATAATTAACATTGTATGTTGAGTTCCTTTGTTGATAACTCAAAGTGATTTTTCCCTTAGTTTATATAAACTATAGTTCTTTTTTTTTTTTCTACTATTTCAGAAATTGCCATCATATGTTCTTGATAGCTTTTAGAATTTGCATGCTTTTGATGGAATATCAGAATAAACATTTTTATAATTCTACATGCTAATGGGTTATTTTCTATTATATCTAAAACTATAGGGGTTGGCTATAACCCCTCATTTCGTCTTTGGCTTTATTGTACTCAATTTTTTTCATGAGTTTTCTTGTAGAGAATTCTATTATTCTCTGATGTATTAAGCCAACTCGGCCAAACCTTTGTTATTCATTTATTTTATGGTTATACTCTTTTCTAAACTAGACTTGCATACAATAAAGGGATGCTCCCAATATACCCTATACAGACTGTATCAAATTTTTATTCAAACATACCAGTGTCTAGTATAATTATTTTTGTTCGGGTTTACACATACGCTAAACTTTGAATGCAATTAGAAATATTTTTTTTTTTACAAATTAATCATGAAAGAATCTACAAATTTAACAAAAATACATATTTCCTTTTCATATATTTGTTTCATATTCTATATTATTCTATGTTTACATAAAGTACTTGAACATTTTCAGAAATGCTTGAGTAATATAATTCTATTTCCTTTTTCATTAGCTTGTGTACTCAGAGAACTTATAAACTATGAAAACATACTACTACACATGTCTTCAATAATAAAGTACTTAACATATATCAACTAAAAGAAAACAATTATAAACTAATAAGTACACCAACTTGTCAATTTGTTCGGGAAAATAATGTTGGAGCTGAAATGCTCCTCCCAACCATAACTCTTCCTCCTGGATGAGTCTCCCTGAGCTTCAGTAGATTGCAAGCCAACAAAAAATCTATTCCTTATCCTTTTTGTTAACTATACCTCCTCACTCCATATCCCCACTATGTGAGTCTAACTACAATATAGGAAAACAAGTCCCTTTTCGAGGATTATGTTGGAAATTAATAACTACCTCCTCTGTTATCCATTAGGTGGTAGGAAATTACTTCGCTCATTAGTGAACTCTACTCTCCCCAACTCCTAAGACAACGTCCTGTCTTCTTGGGAGTGTTATTGATCAATAACTTTTCCATAATTTGATAATATAATCCTCAAATTAGATGCCTAGGTATTACATCACCCAAAGATAAATAAATCCAACCACTAACTTTAGTCCATAAATTCTCTTCAACCATTTTCAACCTCAATATTATTTTCCATATTTTTATTAATAACTTAATAAAACATATTTACATAAAGTAATTATCAGTACAAGATACATGTAAACTTATTCTATTTAAGTCTTAAAGTCACAACATCAACACACTTGACATATATAATCTTCACAAATAATACTAAGTAAAAGGATATCACATATATGGCTTCGAAGATATCCATTTTTCAGGGTTTGAAATGATTTGAGGACCATCCTATGTCTTGCATAATTAGATGGTATGTGTAGCCCCAAATTTTGACGTTGTTATGATTGATTGGGGAGTGTGCATACTATTGGTCCCACCATTTTTATTTGATGTTGGCTCCATCCCCTTGTTTCTCCAGGTAAATCCCTGCTACCTCACCATACAAGCCTCAATTTCTTCCAATGGTGTTACGTTTTGACCATTCGTTAGGCCCCTATACTACTAGTGTAACCCCTTATTGTTATTAGTAAAACCCCCTTATTATATTTTTGTACCCATGTAGTCCCCATATTGTTATTATTGTGCCCCATAGAAGCCCACTATTGTTATTATTGTGCCCTTACATTATTATTGTTATGTCGACTCTGATTATATTATACCCCTTAGACTCCTATATATAAAAAGGAGGTCTTGTCATTTGTATCATCCAAGAATTGTTCATTTGTGTAATGTAAAGGAGGTTGCCCCTCGAAGAGGCTGAATTATAAGGTGTTGATCTATCTTTTCTATCTTTTTGTGAGCTAGTTTCATAACATTTGGTATCAGAGCTTTGGATTCTAGGGTTTCGCTGCTCCAAATAGGTCATTGTGGAATTTTCACTATAACTTTTTTCTGTGACATTTCAGCAGCGAAACAAAAAACCCATTTGAGACGAGATCACGCTGAACCTTAGGTCCAAATTTCAAAGCTTTTCGCACTATATTTGCGGAGATATCATCTGAGGAAGTTGGCCTTTTTGCAGACTCCCAAATTACATTCAAAACAGGTGACCTGGGGAAAATAGTCATAACTTCTGTTTTGAGCATCAGATTGAAATTTCGTAAGAAGTTACAAAACGAAGATGGGCTGTAGTTTCTTGTATACATTTTTCAGATCCAAAGGTTGAAACAGTGACATGTGGTATGTCATACAAGTTTTCTCTACTGAACTAGTCTATAATCAGGTCACTGTGGGATATTTGGCATAACTCTTCCTTGGAGAATCCAATTTGGATCAGACTGGTGGCATTGGAAAGAGGACACAGAGGGCTACTCCAGATCGCGATTTTAGAATTGGAAGATCCGAAATTACAATGTTACAGTCGTTTCAAGATCGAGCTCCTAAAATCAAGAAAAAGCGAGATGAGGAAGTTTGATGACAAGGATCCGGTAAATTGGATACTACAGATGGAGAAATATTTTGATCTACATGGTGTACCACTGTTACAAAAGGTATGTATTGCATCTAATTATTTAGAACCAAATCAATTTTTATGGTATATAGGACTTTGTTCTCATAAACCACTTTTCACGTGGTTAATTTTCACATAGGAAATGATAGTACATTATGAGGATACAAAGATAAACTCTTTCTTTAGCCAATTAATAAATCTCATGGAAGAGCACATTGAGGACTTTCAAAAATTGAATATAAGGGAAAATGATATTCCAGAGAAGCAGAGGATTGATGTCTCCATAGGGACTTTAAAGGATAACATTCAACATGAGGTTTGCCTTTGGGAATCTGATTCATTGGAGAAGACATTCAGGATGGAAAGAAAAGTGGAAAGAAAAATTATGGAAACAATGAATTCTACCCCTCACAACTATAAACATGTAAGTGTTGTTTCTCCCAGCCTTCCACAACCTACAAGGGTGACACCATGATAATTGGAAGAAAAAAGAGAAAAAGGGCTTTGTTACAATTGTGATAGAAAATGCACTAAAGGTCATAAGTGTGCTGAGAAGAAATTATTTTACATAGATTATGAAGAGGAGGAAGAAAAGGATCAAGAAATATCAAAAGAAGAGAATATACACCAGGAAACAGCCCCAGAGAAAGAAGAAATGAATATGACCATATCTTGTAAAGAATTGGCAAGAATTACCACTCTTCAAACTCTCAAGATAGAAGGACATATCAAGAACAAAAAGGTTCAAGAAGTGAAAAATCACATTGAGAAAGAAGAAATGAATCCAACTATATCTTGTAATGCATTGGCTGGAATTACCACTCTCAAACTATCAATATAGAAGGACATATCAAGAAGAAAAATGCTCAAGAAGTGAAAGATCACATCGAGCATCAAGAAATGAATCTGACCATATCTTGTAAAGCAGTGGAAGAAATTACCACTCTTCAATATCTAAAGATAGAAGGACAGATCAAGAAGAAAAAGGTTCAAGTATTGAAAGATCACATCGAGCATCAACAGCAAGTTCTCCAACTTTTAAAGGATAACGCCACTTTGGTGCATAATCGAATGAAAAACAGGTAGATCAACATCGCAGTGAAAAATGTTTTGATGTAGGTGATTGGGTATTTTTATGGCTACATCTCAAGAAAGCTATTTATGAGAAGGAAATGTTGGCAATACTACATGCACTTAAAAAATGGCGACCTTACCTAATGGGAAAACACTTCAAGGTAAAAATGGATCATGATAGTCTTAAATACTTTTTAGAACAAATATTATATTTAGAAGAACATAAAAAATGGGTCACATATATGTTGGGTTATGACTTTGACATCATCTATAGAAAAGGGAAGCAAAATTTTGTTGCAGATGCACTCTCAAGAAAGGATGAGGATGTGGAAGCATTGTTTTGTGCTATTTCTATTATCCAATCAGATTGGGAAAACAAAGTAAGGGATGTATGGAAGAAGGACGAAGAAGTGTGGCCACTCATTCAAAATTTGCAAAAGATCCCAATTCAAACAATATTGCCACCACTTGAAATATTGGAACCTGGGGAAATCACAGAAACAAGAACCCAACAGCTACGAAATTGATCAATTTCAGAGTATCTCATCAAGTGGAAGAACTTACTGTCTGAATATTCCACATGGGAGGACAAGAATTTTATACAGAAGCATCAAGAACTACTCAAGCGTTGAGGACAACACTTTTGAAGGAGAGGGGCATGTTAGGCCCCTATACTACTAGTGTAACCCCTTATTCTTATTAGTACAACACCCTTATTATATTTTTGTACCCATGTAGTCCCCATATTGTTATTATTGTGCCCCATAGAAGCCCACTATTGTTATTATTGTGCCCTTACATTATTATTGTTATGTTGGCTTTGATTATATTATGACACCTTAGACTTCTATATATAGAAAGGAGGTCTTGTCATTTGTATCATCCAAGAATTGTTCATTTGTGTAATGTAAAGGAGGTTTCCCCCTCGAAGAGACTAAACTATAAGGCGTTGATCTATCTTTTCTATCTTTTTGTGAGCTGGTTTCATAACACTGTTATGTTCATCTTACTACATATTTTTTATGACCTAGTAGTCCCCAAATCTATGTGAGGTTTCTAAGAGATAAAGACAGGTTTTACTAGCCATTCCATATGCTATCAAGGTCTATTCCTTCTATATTATTTTATTCTAGTGTATTCATTCTATAAGGAAGTTTCAACACCAACTCCACTCATAGTGCCAAGCCAGAAGTGAAGTCAAACTCTCTTTGTGGAATTAGTCTAGGAAACTCTTACATAATATGCGTTCTCAAATTCCTTTAATACCAAATAGTTTTCTTTGAGTGCATTATCCTCCCTTCCTCTTCCAATTCCTGAAATTACAAAAGATATAACGTTTATCCTTCTTGAGACTATGTTTTACTTCCATAGTATTATATTGTTTGGCAGACACTAATTTCACCAATCCTTGTAAAATAATTATCTTTAGAGATCATATACACATATCACTTTATGGTTCCTACCATCCATCAAAGTATGTCACATTTCCAACAAATCCATCCTAATCACCACAATGTATGTACACTATGCTAACTTTTGAGTTTTATTTAATTCCTACATTGCACACTTCCAACTTATGCTCATGAATTCTATCTTCTATTATTTTCTCAATTCATAAAACCACTTCCAACTATCATATATTATTTGTTTGAATCGCAGGTAACTTTCTTTTTTCTTCAATTTTAGGTGCTATAAAGCTATTTGTCTCTATATATTCTATAAGTATGTTAACATGTTATTGAAAAACTCGCATTTCATATCAATGATGGAGGTTTAGTGTTCTACTTTCCTATTATCCACTATTGCATACACCTTTTGGTGAGCCTTGGCTACGTCCCTAATAATGGTTGTATTCATTGTGGAAAGTATTTTCCTTAATTATATTGTTTTCATATAAACCACCATCCATGTGGTCCTCTTCTATGTAGACCCGATGAACTTTCTACTATTGTGGGGCCTCAAATGTACATGTTTATTGTTCTCATTATCCTTAGGGCTTCCTCTGTTTCTCAAAACCATATTATTATTTCCTTTGACCTCAATTATCATTATGTCCTTATTTTGTTAGGATATTCCGACACATAGGAAATAGTTAAGTATAACTTGGTCTAGTGTAGAGTTAGGTAAAGTCCGTTTCTTTACTATGTACATTTCTGATTTACAATTTGACAGTCACGATATGTTCTAGACATGAAGTGATTTAATGGTTCATTCTCTCCTCGGTATTACCGACACTTGATCTGCGGCTTAACACCCGATTGGTATATGATCTCTATTTAAAGAGCATGGAGGTTCATTTATAGGGTGACCGTTCATGAGAGAAGCTTATGTAAATTTTATTTCTTTTATTAGTAAATTGCCTGAAGTGTGCGCGTTAGCCCAGGCCATGGATTGTTTCCCTCTTTGAGGGTTTTAACCACGTCAAGAATACTGGTGTATTGATATGTGATCTTTTTGTGAGCGATGTCCTTTGGTTTTCTATCTAAGGAACTTACCTTGTAAATTCCTACGTGGTATCAGAGCTATTTGAGGGCCGCATCCATTAGTGATCCAAATCCGAAGTTGGTACAACTGCATTCGACTGTTGTTTCCTAGATATATTTTTTTTGACTGCTTTTGGGCCAAGATGACTGATCTATTGTGTTAGGAATATTTGTTCCAGTGAGGAACCCATTTCGTTTCACATGAAAAGGTTTCTAGTAGCCCTAGCTACGTCATTTTTAAGATCTGGAGGTATACAATTTTTTTTGCAGTTTTTTTTATTCATCTCTCTGTTTATTTCGGTTTATTTAGCTCTTTGTTTTTATTACCAAGCCTATACCTTTCATTTCTGTGTATGCTCTTTGCCTTACGACTCTGTGCGATCTGGGCAAATCAGAAACATAAAGGAAGGATTTTTCTCATGCGTATGCTCTTTTCCGTCGTGCCTTAGTGTGATCTCAGAAAATTAGAAACATTGAAGAAAATATTTAGTTTCCGGTGAACACTAACTTCAAGCCATAAGGTTTGGTTTTTTTGCATGTTTGCGTTGGGTTGTGTGGTTTTTTGTTTTGTAGGCAAAAAGAGTTTTTTCAAGAAAGCACGCACCGCAAATATTCGGTGACAAAACAAAAACAAACAAACAAACAAACAAACAAAAGATCCTTCATCTTTTCCAAAAATTACTAACATTTTAAACTAGCTCACTTGGTCCAAAGTTACTTTATGAGAATAGAGGTATTGGGTTCAAGTCTTTCTTTTTGTTCAGTTACTTTTTCATGTGACTTATGTTTTAAAGTTACTTTATGTAAAAGTGTTCTCACCCATTACAAAAAGCGAGTCACTTATAATTCTAAAGTCTCTTTATCTTTTATTTAAGTTACAATTTAATGCGTAGCTCATAAAGTACCATTGTAAATGTGACTTTCATTTATTTATAAAAGTGGGTCACATAAAATATTTTTTAAAGTGATTTAATTAGATTAAGTTTGGAAAGGGGGGGATTTTTTTTAAATATAACATTATCATTCACTTCCACACATTCACGCACTTCGTTGGCATCTTCAACAAATTTTCTTCAAAAAGCCATAACTTCTTCATCCGGAAGTCATTTTCAGAGCCATTTTTGTTTAATGAACCTAATTTTTCGAGATCTTTCCATTGGAACACTTAGTTTCAACATCTACAGCTTTAGTTTTTGTTAAAATAGAAAGTCCATGCCAAGTTTTTCTTGACGTCACCAACCACTTCCAATGGTGGTCCTACATTTTGGATTTACATAGAAGTAAAGGTCTTTACAAAATAGCCTCAAGCCAAGAAACTAAACCTAAAGATGAAGATAAGGAAGCCAAATGGGAAAATAGGCAAGATCAAGCACGTAGGTTGATAGGGATGTCTCTTTCTCCAGACCTTAGATTCCATATCGCAGGACTTGATACCCCTAATGAAGCAATGAAACAACTCACTAAAGTTTTTGGAATTAAAAATGAAATTAGAGCCCATCAACTCGAAAATGAGTTGCTTACATTGGACCCCAATAATTCTTCTTCCATTGAAGATTTTTTGTCCAAGTTCAAGACCCTCAGACTTCTCTTGGAAGGTGTTAAGGTTAAGAAAGAAGATGGTAGCCTTATTCTTACTAAGTTGGGACCAGCCTTCTCTATGTTTGTTTCCACCTTCCATTCTACTAGAGAAGCCTTAATTTCTCAAGGACAAGACTACAAGCCCCCTGTTTTGATGCCTTTTGTGATTCTTTAATAAGAGAACAAGAAAAACTCTTACATCATGGTCTTCTTAATCTTGGAAACTCTTCTAAGAAAGCCTTAGCTGCCCAAAAACAACCAAATTCAAAGAATCAACATTATCCTAAAAAGAATGGTCATAACCAAACAAGGGTCTTAAGCAATTTAATTCTCAAAATGAAAAATCAATTCAACAAAATGATAAGGAAAATAAAAACAAAGGGAAGAAAACTGATAGGCATTGCAACTTTTGTAATCGAGATGGCAACTTAGAATCCAAATGCTTTAAGAAGATGGAAGCCTTGGAAGCAACAATGAAGAAGCATAACATCCATTTGGAGCATTCTTCAACTTCAACTTCATCTTCAAGAATAACACCTTCTGCATGTGGTTGTCAAGCATCTCGGTCTGGTTATGCACTAAATGTATCTTCTTCTTCTCATTCGCATGAGTGGCTCATTGATTCTGGAGCTTCTTATCACATTGCCAAAAACAAAGCCATGTTTTCTTCTTTAAATGATTGTAACACCAAAAGTATATATGTTGGTGATGATAGATCTCTTAGTGTTGTAGGGACTGGAACTATTCATCTAAACAATGGTCAATTTAATGATGTATTATTTGTTCCAACCTTATCGTGCAACCTTCTATCTATATATCAAATAACTCATTCAGGTGAAGGTAAAATCAATGAATTTTCACCTCATGATGTCGTAATTAAGGACCTAAGAGATCCTAGACAGATTTTAGCTATTGGAATTACTGATGATTCTATAAGGTTGTATAAGTTTAACAAATTTGGGTCATCAACTCTTCCCTCAGTATTTGTTGCTCATAATGATGAAGTGAGCAAAATTTGGCATGAGCGATTTGGTCACTTAAACTATCACTCCCTTCAAAATCTATGTAAAGAAAATATGGCGACATGTCTTCCTATGGTATCTTGCAGAGATGGTGTTTGTTCCGAATGTGTACTTGGAAAACATCATCGTGATAGTTTTGGAAACCCTGCCTCTTGGCATGCCTCAGCCCCTTTACAGCTTGTGCATAGTGATTTATGTGGTCCACTTCAAGTTGTTTCATTCTCTGGCTACAAGTATTTCTTAGCTTTCATTGATGATTTCTCCAGAAGCACTTGGGTATACTTCTTAAAACTCAAGAGTGAAGTATTTAACATGTTCTTGGCCTTTAAGGCCTTTGTTGAGAAATAATCTGGACATCAAATTCTTAAGATAAGATCTGATAGAATATGTTAACAAAAAATTCATCAACTTTTGCACTGAGCATGAAATTCAAATGCACCATATTGTTTCATATACTCCACAAAAAAAATGGTGTAGCTGAAAGGAAGAATCACACCTTAAAGGAAATGAATAATTGTATGCTTCAATCTAAAGGACTTAGTCTTAATTTTTTGGCAGAAGCAATTAACTGTGTAAATTACATACAAAATCACACTCCTACTAAGGTTTTAAAGAATACCACTCCAGAAGAAGCATGGAGCTCAATTAAACTAGATGTAAGTCACTTTCGTGTTTTTGGAAGTGAAGCATGGGCCCATATTCTAGATGAGAAACATAGAGCTTTAGAACCCAAGAGTGGAAAATGTATTTTTTTTGGATATTATGAAGATGTAAAAGGATATAGAATTATTCCACTTAAGTCCAAAAATGTTATCATTAGAAGAGATGTAAATTTTGCTGAAAATATATCGGCCTATAAGCCTAGTTCGACGGATGTGCCACCTCTCTCTATCCCTTCTACTTCTAAAAATATTTCTTCTTCATATTGAGGATGAAAATCCTCCCCACCTTTTGAGGATCCTCCTTTAGCTCCTCAGCTTCCAAAATAGGTTTGTGCTACTCGGGATGCAGCAGCTGCTCTTGCAGGTGATCCTACAGATCAACAACGTACACGTTCTCAGTTCGATAGAGCCTCTTCTTTACTGGCTCAAGCTTCAGCAAATTATGATCCTGACACCTTTGCAAAAGCTTAAGGCCATCCAGACTGGGGCACAACTATGAATGAAGAATATCATTCATTATTGACAAATGATACATGGGATCTTTTTCCTCTTCCAAAGGGACGAAAACTTGTTAGATGCAAATGGTTTACATAACCAAGTATGGATCATATGGAAAAGTCGATAAACATAAAGCTCGTCTTGTTGCTAAGGGTTTTTCACAAGTTGAAGGCATTGACTATATTGAAACCTTCTCCCCTGTTTCCAAAATTAACTCTATCCACCTTGTTATTTCCCTTGCTCCCTCTTTCAAATGGGAAGTCCATGAGATGGATGTTAAATCTACCTTTTTGCATGGGGACTTGCATGAAGAAATCTATATGGAAAAACCTCCTGGATTTATAAAAATAGACTCTAGCCTTGTATGTTGGCTTAAGAAATCCCTTTATGGTCTCAAGCAAGCCCCTAGGGCTTGGTATGCCAAAATTGATAGCTCTCTTTTAGATATTGGCTTTTCTAGGTGTCATTAGGAAATATTGTCTACACTAAGAAAGTGGATAAGTACCTTATCATTCTTTTTCTTTATGTTGATGATCTTATCCTTAATGGTAGTGATCCCAACCTTATAAACCATGTGAAGTCTAGCCTTAAAAAGTAGTTTGAAATGACAGACTTAGGACATTTGCATTATTTTCTTGGTCTTCAAGTCTTGCAATCCAAGGAAGGTATTTCCCTTTCCAGTCCAAGTATGCATGTGATATTCTATCTCACATGGAAGACTGTAAGTCAACCCCTTCTCCCTTTCAGTTTGGAGCTAAACTTTCAATCACTTGTACTTCCCCTGAAGTTGATGCTACCTTATACCGTCAGCTTGTAGGATAACTTTTGTATCTGACCCATACCCGTCCTGACCTTCCCTTTGTTGTTGGCCTTATTGCTCGGTTTATGAAAAACCCACATGAAATTCATTGGAAAGTAGCTAAAAGAATACTTCATTATGTTTGAGGTATATTTCAGTTTGGGATTCATTACAGTGCATAAGCATCTCCTCTATTCGTTGGTTTCACTGATTCTGATTAGGTTGGTGACCCTGATGATTAGAAGTCTATTGCAGGTTATGTCTTCACTCTTGGTTCTGGACCTATTACATGGGCTTGCAAGAAACAAAGTGCCATTTCTCTTCCTTCAGCAGAAGCAGAGTATCATGGCACCGTAGAAGCTAGTAAGGAAGCCTTGTGGTTTCATCAGATCCTATCAGAGTTTGGCTTTCAGCAACAGCATCCGATTAAACTTCGGTGTGATAATCAAAGTGCCATTCAACTATGCAAAGATCTAGTCCAACATCAGCGCAGCAAACACATTGAGCTACACATGCACCTCATCAAAAATCTCATTCATGACCATGTTCTTGAAGTGCAATATTGTTCAACCAATGATCAAGTTGCAAACATCTTTACAAAGGTTCTCATAGAGGTGAAGTTTACTAAACTTCGATTTATAATTGCAGTTCAAGAAGTTGTCACTAAGGGGGGATAGGATCTATGCCTCCTTCCTTCTCCTATTGTGTCATATTTGGACATCCTTCAATCCTATCCCAAGTTGTTCTTAAGGGGGTATGTTAGGATATTTCGACACATAGGAAATAGTTAAGTATAACTTGATCTAGTATAGAGTTAGGTAAAGTGTGTTTCTTTACTATGTACATTTAACTTACAATCTACGGCATGATATGTTCTAGACATGAAGTATCTGATGGTTCATTCTCTCCTTGGTATTACCGACACTTGATCCGTGGCTTAACACCCGATTGGTCCATGATCTCTATTTAAAGATCATGGAGGGTCATTCGTAGGGTGACCGTTCATGAGAGAAGCTTATGTAAATTTTATTACTTTTATTGATAAATTGCCTAAAGTGGTCGCATTGGATCAGGTTGTGGACTGTTTCCCTCTTTGAGGGTTTTAACCACGTCAATAATATTGGTGTATTGATCTGTGATCTGTTTGTGAGCGGTGTCCTTTGGTGTTCTGTTTTAGGAACTTACCCTGTAAATTCCTACATATTTATGTTGCTACAATAAAATAAAATACATATGTTATCTTTTGTTTTGGGTAGTCCTCTAAATTATTGATTTTTAAAAGGTGTTTAACCTTATTTTTGAATCCTTTTTATAGTCCTCCATTCAGTCTTATTTAGCATTTTACCACTCTTAAATATGATTAATTTTCCTTATTGCCTCATATAGTGTTTGTAGCTCTAATAGTCAAAGTTTTCCTATAAAATGTTGGTTCATTTTACTAACAAAATTGCTAACATTTGATTTTTCATCTTGCATATAATCTAGAATATCAAGTCCATGAACTTGTTCTGATATTATATTAATATTATTTATCTTTTTCTTAAAGTATTACTACCCAAAGAATTTTCTTGATTTGTCCCTTGCAATAGTTCTCAAGTTAAGTCCTTAACTTTCATCTAATGGTCCCACCATAATGTTTCTTTATCAATAGTTGTTATACTATTAATCTACCTTTCATGTCATAAAAAAAATAGTGCAAAGCTAAAATACTTTTGTATCTCCTTTAATTAATCCTTTGCTTGTGCTTCAATTCTAGTTGTGTCAAAGGGCATGGGTTTGGTCTTTCTCAATCTGCTTCATTGATTTATCCTCTCACATAGGTTGTTTCTTTAGGTGTTCATCAACATTTCATTTTTTTTCTCAATCATTTAGCTTATGGAATCTATGGACTAATATTTCTTGGATATCCCCTCAATGATTTTTTAAATATTCCTTATAGTGTCCATCATTATGATGTTCTCCATTATCCTCATGATATTCAAGTTCACAATGTAATTTAGCTTGTGAACCTACCAAGATATATCCTTAGATCATCTTTTGGTATTTAATTATTTGTAATGTTTGCATTTACATGTTTATCTTTGGGATTTAATTCGTGTCACTTTCTTCATTTTTCGTATTTTCATTTCTTTCACTATCCCTATTTCTCCTTGTCTTATTTATCGTGATCTTCATATCTATTTTCACAGTTGAGAATGTAGTATCAACTCATGCAAGGTTAGAAAGGGTGAAACTATTAAAAATATATATGTCATACTAGTCCTTTCAAGTATTGATTATGTTTCATTACACCTCTTTAATCAGTTTCCTTGAGGGCTCAAGTATTGCAGCTGATCTCTTGTGCCACAACTATAACATCCCCTTCTAATATAAACCCCATTATAAAAAATTTCCATTAATTTTTAACACATGTAATCCCACTTCTAATAAGGAGATGTATGGTAGTACCACCTAACTAGATAGGTGTTTTCATTATATGGCTTATTAGTGAGAATGTTAAAGAGAAATTTAAATGTTTTATTAGCGAGATTGTTAAAGCGAATGTAAAAATGATATAAAAGTTTATAAGTATACATAAAGCTTAAAACCACCTTAAATTTTACTTTCTTTGTGTGAACTATAGTGGGGTTTGTTACTACATAAACTAGAACCATAATGGAAAGTCCTACCACAAGTGTTACTCAAGGGTAACAAGATGAGAATTGTGCCACTATCACTTTAGTGCAACGTCCCTTTCACTTTAGGCCAACTCCAAAAGGGTAAGGGGGTAACCCTATACCACAGGTAAACCTATTTAGTGACACATTACCATGCAAGATTATACTTCAATGAATCCACAATATCTAGAATAATATAGAATACAAGGATTCCAATAAGTGATTAAATGCTTCAAAGGTAACAAACTAGGAATAATAACATAAATCATCCTCCTGAGGAAGAGGGTTAAGAGCTAGTGGATGTGTGTTTCAAATTTTATATGGAAGATAAACCATAAAGACAACTTCAGATTTGTAATTAAATTGTTATCACTCAACAGACGAAACTTCAAAGAGGCTAATTGAACAAAGTCCACTTTTAAGCTACCTTAGGGAAAAATGAGTGAAATTAGCTACCATGAATTGATGGTGTAATGTGTTCTTTGAGTTCCAATCAATTATATGATAGAAATAGGGCCAAATTCAGGCTATCCAACACTTCCAAATCTATTTTTAAGATAAAATAATGAAAAATTTAAACTTTAAAGTGAAGAGTAAAGCATCTAAGAGACATTATCTACTTTTGAACACGATGTTTAGGACAATTTGATTAGGGCTAGAGATGTACAATAAAATAACAACCTAAGAAGTGTTAAAATCAAGTATCAAAGCCATATAACCATATAAAGAGAAAGAACTTGAGAAATAAATGGTGAATCCTTCTAGGGTTATTCAATATTAGCATAAGAATTCACCAAGAAGATCTCATATAAAAGAAACAATTACAAGCATCTTGGAGATCAATTTCATCACTAAGAATGTAAGATAAAATTTTAGCAATATTCTAATGAACCTTTAGGAACTAAACCTTCGATTTAGGGTTTCTCCAAAACACATTTTTATTATTGTTATATCTTTTCCAAATTTTAGAAATCCTTCAAATCAACCCACAACAAGTTAGATAAAACCTTGAAGCACAAGCACAATATTATAGTTTTTTCTTTTTTCTTTGAGAGGGTAAGCTAGGACAAAAATACGAATTATGATTTTTCTTTGATTTTTATCATTGCATTTCTTTCTAAACAAATATAAATAAAATATTTTTAATTTTAGGTTTTTTCCAATTGTTTATTGGGAGAAGGAAAGTGCCTCATTCCTACTAGGGCTCATAAGGTCAAGAAGTATGCCCCTTTAAGAATTGGCCTTTATTATCTTAAATGTTTAGGATTAAGAGATTCTCGTCGTATGGTAGAATAATAACTTACCTAGTAAATATAAGGCATGAAGTCAACGACCCTACAAGAAGGGGTTCACCAAGGGAAGCATGTTCACCAACAATATCAACTATAGCTTGAATAAAATAATTAAAACCCTTTCCAAGGAACCAAAAGGAAAGACAAAACAAAGGATTAAGCACTTAGTCAAATTAACAAAGGAATAAGGAAGGGATGAAACCATAAAACACCTTCCTTTCAAATGATAGACTTGCCTCCAAAATGGATCGATCTTGAAATCTTGTAGAAGTCTTGAACTATCACAAAAAATATTTGATGCACCAAGAAATAAACTAAGCAAGAGAGAACTCCAAGAGTTAACACCCAAAAGCTCCAATAGGTGGATATTCAACAAAATTGTATTCTCAAAGAAGTAGCCAACAATAGCAATAATTCGAAATGAGAGGAGAGCCTCTATTCATAGACGAGGTTTCTACATCCTTCTCATTCTTTGTTATTTTCATATCTTTCGAAATTTAGTATAGGATACCTAGAAAAGTGATTTTTCCTCCACAACATGAAGGAGACTAAGTCAAAATACAAGTAAAATCTACCACTTGCACAATAAACCCTCCAAAATAGGAGTTCCTCCCACAAATATGATGTTGACTAGAGTGAAAAGACATCAAAGTCTCTCTCAAATGCATAGTAGAAGGCTCAAAACATGGAAAAATCATATTCCAAGGAATATTAGTCCTTAAGCAGTCCAATATTTTGTCTTAAATGATGGGACATCCATATATGTGAAGTAAAAATTCTCCAAAGAAGGGGTTGACTCTAAAAGTGCTCCGACATCCTCAAATGAAGTCTCTAAGGTAAGATCATGTCCTTATATTTTTAAATTGACCTCCATTAATAATGGAATGACCCTCTCCAAGTTAGAAGGAAGCCATATGTGGTCTAATGGGAGGAAAAATAATCGAAAGGGGTCGACCCTAGAATCAAGTGAAGAATAACTCGGCCCTCGAAGTAAGTGAATAATAGCTCAAAAAGTGAAGAAACAAAAGTGTGTTGAAGGATATTCAATGTGTCATGTTAAGAGGGTACCCATGCACATAGAAATAGCCCAAAAGTTCCTAGGACAATGTGACCAATGCCTTGGGATACATAAACTACCTCAATATCTATTAAACTAGCTCAGAAATGTGAAACTATATGGGGAACTATTGAATCATTTCCCTGATTCCATGGCAAAAGTGTGATAATTACATAATATGGAATTCCATTCTTAGCCATAAGATAAGTGTGTGTCGATAGGTATGGAAACCTTTACAACTTGAGCAATAGTTTTACATACACAAAAGTGAGAGGACATAGAGGTTCCCATGGATCACGTTCCTAGTAGATATAATCCAAAACTCTCACATACCAATGCAAGTTATAAATGATTGACATGGCATCAAATAAATGCCACCAAATGGAAGTCAACTAGGCCCAAAGAGCAAGGACTATCTTGAGATGGGGGCTAAGAAGATGGGCCATGACTAACCATAAGGGGTCTAGATATGCCATTTAGGTCAAACATTATTACATGGATGATCTAATGATGGCCCAATATAATACATGAGTACAAATATAACCACACTTTTGTCTCATTATGATACAATCACACAAATAATATATTCATATAATGTCTCGCATTTAGCGAAAAACATGATGTGCACTGAAGTAAATGTGAGATGTAATAAGGTCAAATCCACCACTAAATGTCTTGAAATTGGCTTCCCACTTTAGCATTTAATGTTAAAATTTAAGGTAGGTAAATTATACTAAAAGTTAAGGTAGATGTCATCATTAAATTGATATCGGAAGTTAAATTAACTCTAAAGCTTAATTTAAAAATCAATATCAAAAGTTTAATATAGTTCTAAAATGGAGAGGTTGATCGATAGCTAATTTTTTAGTAACACTTTCAGCATTGATTCTCACAAGTTAATTTCTAGAGTTGAATTCAAATTCATTTTGTTGCAATCAATTTTCATCTTTGTCGATTTTCACCAATCAAATTTTGGAAGTTGATTTTTTATTATTTATTAATAATTGGTTTCTATTAATTATTACTTCATAATAAATTTCATATACTTGATTGTCAGATGATTTATGCTTAAATTTTACCCCCACATAAACAACCCAAAATTAAGAGGAATGTTTAATTTAAGATTTTAGGTACGCTAGAGTTTATGGGATCTTAATGCTCACTCTATAAAGATTGAATGTCTAATATAATTTGATTTAATGTGAAATTTTCATTTGGTCTATTTTAGTTCATGTATAGAGGTTCTTACTCCCCTTGTTTCTTTTTCTAAGTTTAATCTTGAAAATGATACATACAACCTAGACATTGCACTTATTAGCTATGCACTCAATGCACACTCATAATTGGTTAAGGACATATCAACCCATGGTGTTATAGATTTATGGATTTTTTAGGTATAAGTGATTAAGTGTTCACTTTATCCACCTATTTAAATTTCTCTATAGTAATTTTAACTACCTACCAACCTTACTCCCATTTTCAGGGTAAGCATACACTTCCATATTTTTTCTAGTTCTAAACTAGCTTCTTATGAGGAAGCATTATCTCTGTATTAATCTTGTATGGCTATTTTATTTTTAAACTTCACATAAAAATAATTATAAATAATAATAAGGTACAAAAGGGATATGAATGAAAGCGTCAATAATTAAATTTGATTATGTTTCATAGTATTAAACCAATGCTTCATAGGTTTATTTCTTTCTATAGTGTATCTCGAGCCAAATGCCTCCTTTAACATCAAAGATTTGCACTATTGTTACATACAAAATTCCATAACCCATATCTCAAGGGATTCCTCTCATTCTAGGTACAAAAAAGTTCTTTACTTTATAAAATATGTTAACATAGTCACTAATTGTATTGATTGTTATCTTACTTAAAAGATAGTATGCATTTGTATTTAACCTTTAGCATTAGTATTCAAAATAAATTTCAAAATTTATGAAATTGCCAATGTATGCCTATCCTAGTGATGAAATTCCAGACTTATTGTTACTTATTGAAAACAAATAAGAGAGGGTGGGTATAGAGATAAATAGAGCATGTTCACCAAGGGAGAAAAATTACACGGAACAATTTTTCCCAACAGTAGAGCCCGATATTGAGATTACACTTGCATTGAGAACATTGTTCTTTGATGTTAATATATCTCACCCAGTGCACCATGGGAACAAGAAAACTAAGAACATTGCACACATTATCATCCAATAAACCATGCACTCATGAAATAATAATAGTCCAACAAATCAACTCTCTAAATCAATCTAGTGCTACGTTACTAAATTGAACCAAGTCAAAGCACTTTAGACCAATCTTGAGTCCAAGTAAGTCAAGTGGAATCCATAAAGTAGAAAGAAATACCAACACAAGCAGAGACCAACCTTAGTTAACTAAAAGCATATAAAGTCCAAGTTACAACTATGCCCAACATTCTAACCTTAACCATGGTGGAAGTGCATCAAACAAATTGTAATGCAACTAAGAATCTCCTTGTGGGTTTTATACCTAAATCCAACCCAAGAGTTTCCTTGTGAGTCACTTCGATTGCTCCCAAGTGCTCTATAAAATAATGGTGCCCTGTATAAGATAAAAGAGGTGGATTGGACTAATTCCAAGTTTCATTAGCGATAAAATTTGGCCATTAACATAACCATGGACCACTCCCAAGTGCTAACAAAGATCAACAACACCAACATATAAATATTGAGTTACCTATACTACTCCTAAATACAAATCAAACAAGTAAATAGAATTAACCTTAAACACATATAAAGTATTAAAAAATAGTCACTAAAGTATAAAAAGGAAATGATAACCATAGTCTCAAACCCTAGACTAGTCTCAAGTTATTAAGTGGTTAGTAGCATAAAAACCAAGAAAAATAAGGAAATTATCATCATACCCATTCAAACACTTATTCCATACACCAACCAAGAATAAATAACACCATCGAAAATTATTTCTTATGTTATCTTAGCTTGATAAAGTATTTATTATCTTAGTTTCATAAAGTATTTTTAAATCCCTATTTTAAAACAACATTAATAGGGGCATAGTTCACTAAGAAGAAAGAATATTCCAACTTGAATATAACAACCCAAAAGAAGGTTTCCTTATGAAGGAATACAAATTATCTCAAAGGAATAAAAGAGAAACACAAAAAACAAAATTCCAAGCTAGTAAAATGCCATTCTAATTAAAAAATGAAACTTTTATGATCAGAGTGTGACTCCATGAAAAGTGCTTCATTATTATTATTTTATATTTACAAATTCATTTTCTTAAATCTATAAAGCATGAAAACACTTAAATTTCTCTTTAAATATAATTCTATATAATTTTGACTAGTAGAAAGTATTTCCCTCACTCAACTACCTACAAGAAATTTGAAACATATCAATAAGAGAGATGAAAAGATATCCTAAACTCACTAGACCAAATTCATTACTTCTCTCAAAGCATAATATTGTGTAAGAGATTAGGTCAAAGTATTTAAATGAAGCTTTACACATTAAAAAAGAGTAGTCTACCTTGAGCTAAACCTTCCCTAATTTTTCACTTTTCAAAAAAAGGAATTGGTAGATTAGATATTAGAGAGCTATGCTATGTGGCCAAACTATCTTTTTGAAAATAAGAGTAATGGTTGTGTTGAAAATATGAGTGTGTGCGTGTGGAAGAGTGAGAGTGTGTTGAATGACTTCCTCTTCTCCAATTTTCCTCATTTTTCCCATCTATTTCCATGTGAGGAGGCACATAAACCATTTATCCAAGTTGTTAAAGGGAGGATGCACTTGAAGGGAGGGCGTGCATATTTTGGACATTTTCAATTTCGTTTTTATTGTTTTACATTTATGTTTTTTTTGGGGGGTAAATATGTCAATTTTTGGTTTGCATTGGTCTTATACTAGGGAAACCAACCAATGGATAAACAACAATTGTTTTAACATCCAAACATAGTGTTTATGAAAGTTCAATGATGACACAAAAAAGATATATGGAGGGCATAGATACCAAAATTTATCAACTAGCTAACAAAAAGAAGCCTAACTGAGAAGACGAAAAAAAAAACTAAATTGAACAAAACTTGTCATTTACATTTCAAAGGGTTTGAAGCATCCATATAAATGGGCTCTTTTTTGTTGCCCTGAGAGCATCTAAGATCTAGTGGGAGGCTGAGATTATCTTCAATATGCCCAAGACACCTATGCAAACTCCTCATATTGAGCTACAATTCATCCAACATAAGGAGAATTTTCTCTTTGGCCTATTTTTTGTCAAGTATGACTCGAACAAGGAGCTTTGGATGTTAATGGATGTAGACAGTATACATATATTGATTGTAGCACCCTTTAGTAAGTCTATTATATGGTACCTATCCTGTTATTTCTCCCAAAACCTTTGTGTTTGTCAAGCAACCTCATTCTTTAGATATGTCGCATTGCACCAGTGAAATTTCTTCTTATATTTTGTGTGAGATGTTTGCATGGTAGCATTGTGAAAAAACCTCTGCCTTCTACTACACACAACAACCTCCATGTTCACGAAATGATGTAACCCCTCACCTACTCATATCACATTGGTGAGTCATTGTGGATTAGCCTCTCTCATAAAATAAAGGTTTAAGAAGAAGAGGGCTTCTAAAGGGATATGTGATGGAGATAAAAGAATGACAAGGAGTGCCAAGGGGAGAGCTAGGACCAATAATATGGAGGGACTAGGGGCAGGGATGTGGTTATAGGGGGAAGAAGACTAGGAAAGAAAGGCTAGTGCTAATCAGGTTTCCCTTCAATACTAATAGAATTACAAACCAAGAATGAATGAAGACAAATAATGTCACCAAAGGAATAGGGAGTGAAAATAATTAGTCCTAGAGAATGTTTAGAGGGGAGGGATGAAAAATAAAGGAAACAACAATAGATCAAATAGATAAGTGAGGGAGGAAGGGAACTCATTACTAAGCAAGCAAGGAAATCAATGGAATATAAGCCCATGAAGAATAATGATGCATCTTCCACGAGGCCTTGAAATCCAGAATTTGCCACTTCCTTGTGCCAATATCAACCTACGAGATGCGAGAATAACTACGTCTAAGAATTATAGCAATGGTGCATGGGAATTTTGGCTAGTGCTTGGCTCAACGATGGTTGTAATATTCTAATATTTCACTACACTAAAGTGAAAAAATGCCATTTACTCCCTACCATAAATCCTACACTTTGTGAGGTCAGAGCCCACATCATGGCTAGCCTAATGGCTAGGATCCTTTGTTTTGTATTCATGAATGCAAGTGGCTGATCATGGGGATTACATGTAGCCATGTCCCCTACCTTGTGTATTCAATGGGATGGTGACCATGCACCCCTAACTTGTCGCTTCTCTAACATCCCATCCACAGATATTTTATTATTTGTTATTTACATATGTTGACTTAAATTTATTATTATTTGAATAGAAATGTTTCCTCCATAGTTTATTAAAAAAATGCTATGCATATGTATTTTTACAAAATAATGGGCTACAAAAGCAACATGCTATCATGAGAATTTATCTTCCATGTACTGAGTCATGGTAAACCCATAGTGTGTTATTACATGCTTTATTTTGTATTGAGATAACAAAATGTCTTATAACTTTGGGAAAATATAATATTTTCATGGTTAAGTAGAAAATCGTTCATAATTCATCAAAAGTAAAACTAAGAACTCTCATAATTCTCCAATATAAGTGCTACCTTGTAACAAGGTTAAAATTGATTATTAGGTACTCCTTGATTAATTTTGTCAATTTTGACCACTTAGGGAGCAACTAGATCTATAACTAAAAATTTTGGATATTTGGAGGTTTTCATAATTCATCAAAAGTAAAACTAAGAACTCTCATAATTCTCCAATATAATTGCTACCTTGTAACAAGGTTAAAATTGATTATTAGGTGCTCCTTGATTAATTTTGTCAATTTTGACCACTTGGGGAGCGACTAGATCTATAACACACACACACACACACACACACACACACACATATATATATATATAATCGATGTACTTACAATAATAAGGTGCATCAATGTGCCACTACTTAGTGTTCATTGGTGCATACTATATATTATCAAGTACTAGTGCTTTATATGTGATTAAACATGGATGCATATATATCCTTCAGCATTATGAGGTCTCAGTAACTGTAATTGGGATAATAAAAATAATAGTTTGGGGAGAGAAATATTATTAGGCCGTGGTGTTTTATTTGTTTGTGTAAATATTAATAGAACAGAGATATTTAAAGGAATATCCATGATATTTTCATTCCCCACACACTTTGAGGAGCTCTCACTCTAGAATAAATAGAAGAGAAGGATAATGACGAGGGAGGAACATACGAAGAAGAATAAAGGAAGAGGAAGAAATAAAGAGGGAGAGGAAAGAAGAAGTGAAGAAGTAGAGGACGAGAGAAAGGAAACCACTTAGTTCATTAGGAAGAAAGAGGTAAACTTTATTGTAATTTTTAGTGTATTTTCCATTGTATGTAAACTTAGAGGAGACTAAAACCCATAGGAATAAACCAAAACTCATTCATATATCCAATGATTAATGATTATGGAGGCCTTTGACTTTGAGATTATACTATAGCTAGGTTTGCATACTTGTTTTATTTTTGTACTTTGTTACAAGGAAATGTTGAATGGAAATATTAACATGGTATCATGTTGTTCTTTAATGTAACCTTCATTAGATAGTGAAACATGCATTATTTTTTACACATTTTGGGCTACATTACTATAAATTGAAGAGTATTCTGATGGTGTTGATTATCTACAATTCCAAATATATCTCATAGGATTTGAGGGGAAAGCAACTTCAAGTGGAAATTCCTAGCAACAAAAAAACTATGGTTTACTTATATCCTCTTAAAATATTCAAAGCCAAGAAAGCTATGGTTTATCGACCTCCTCTTACAATATTCAAAGCCCTGGAAAACCTATTGCTACATTTGGTTTTCATGTGTGGTGTGTCTGTGTCTGTGTCTATGCACGCATTTGTGCAATTTCTTTCACTCTATGTCAGATAGTGAAGTCTTTCTAATTAAGTATGGATTTGTTTTTTAAACAACGATTGCTAGGAATTTGGAGATTTTATATGGGCTCCATTTCTCTTTATCAAGGAATTAATCACAACAAGAGGAAATTATACCTCTAGATTTCATTGGGGAGAATGGGCTTTACTAGAAAAGGGTTGGCATCCTAGTTTTTGAGTCATCACATTGGTGGATCCGTGAGAAAGAGAATTATAAGAACAATATTTAACTTCTCATTATTATTAACTTGAGGATTATTAGCCCCGAGGATTAGATCAATCAGTTGAATCCTCATTGTTAAAGCACATTTTCTATTGATAGGCCATGGGTTCAATTCTCTCGACACTCTCAAGGTCAAGCTTTGTGTTTAAGCCAGCAGGAAGTGATCCCTTTGGGTGGACCTACCTAGTAAAAATATTCTATGCGTGTAGCTATAAACCATCTCCAGTGTCTGTGAACTACATAGAGGAAAAAAAAAACTTGAGGACTATTAACGGTTTTGCTGTTGTTGTAACCTTATCCTTTTAATCATAAATGACAAGGTTTCTTGGACTTTATAGATGTGAATCTCAGTAGTATTTTTCTTTGCCAAAATACCATAGAAAATATTTTTTAATATTATTTTATATTAAGGCATAGGTTAACAATATACAATAAGCCACCAATTCCACACAAATAGGCCCTCAATGGATTTTCTCATTAGATCTCCTCATTAGGGAATAATTTGGAGAGTGGCCCAAATTTTGTGAAATTGAACAGTAATGAACAATTTATTTTTCTTAGTATACCTCCTTCATCAAGGAATCATTTGGAAAGTGTCATAATATTTGTGAAAATAAGAGCAATGATGAAAAAAATTGTATACCAAAGCATTGTTGAGGATTTGTAAAGAGCAGTGTAAATCTCAACCAATATGAAATTGTAAAATGCTAAGCCGAAATAGTCTCTTGTGTTATTATTATCCATAATGAAAATGTAATATTGTGGTTGGACATATGGGACTTGATCATGGAAGGCAATCATATCTACTTAAACATGCATCTAATAGTAGCTAGGAAGGGGTTAACATCACAAGAAAACTAGATATCTACAAACATCAATCTAGGAAGATCACTTGTCTTCTTTAGTATGACATCCCTTAAACCTACAAGTGACCATTGATTATATAAATGCAACCAAGTGTCTAGCATTTATGAATATCATTTACTATATCAACTATATTGAGATATATAAAAAAAATTGTGTAAATAATATTTCATTTCAAGTGAGTGGAATGAAACAAATGGGAATTGATGCTAGAACCATAATGATCTAGTGCAATCTATAGGATACCAACCTCCCATGCTTGCTCAAGGGCCTATAGTAAAATAGGTTTCCCATATGACAAGGTTTCTAGCTACATTATTAGACATAACATGACTTTTAAGTTTCACCAAAGCGATGGCAGATGGCAGACCGAAGGAAAACTGAGCTCCAAAATGCAGTGCGGAAAATTTGGGTGTAGGCGCTACAAAATATTTTTGTAGCACCCTTTTTAAAAACATATAGGTGCTGCAAAATATTTGTTTAGCACTTCTGGAAACTATTTTCTTGGCCTTTTGGAAGATGAAATGGTTTGGTCCTCTACAAGCTTATTTTCTCCATGGTCTAACTTGATTCTTAACTAAAAAAAATATATCCTCCTGCCTCTCCTTGTCCAATATTCACCTCGCTCAATTGGGTGGTCCGAATTTTAGGTGAAAGAACTAATTTTGCTTGCAAAAAAATAGAGTTGCTGCAAAATACATTTTGGAGGTCACGATACAAGGATGTGCACATAACAACCACTGCTATCATATATTAGATTTTTATAGACATATAACGCTACAAAAAGGGTAAAAAAAATTATGAAATGTAGATAAAATGCACACGTAGTTCGACCAGAGGCAGAAGGTAAGAAAACTCAAGTTTACAAATATATTTATGAACAAATATGTTACGCACAACTTCCTTTTCACTTAATTCAACTATACAGACTTAGAGGCAAGAGAAGAGCTCCCCCTCTCCATTTGATGCCCCTTTTTATTTACAAACTTAAACAAATGATTTGTTTCTCCTTCCCTTCAAATGAGGAAGTCAAAAAGACAACCAATGAGATGGAAAATAAATCCCTAGCTCAAACTCTTCAACTTACTCTAATTTTTTATTTAAATCAAGTATTTAAAATCTCAACAAAGGTAACAAAATCGATTTTCCATCTCAACATGTGGTCAATCCACCACATTTTCGAGCCCCCTCCATTTCTTCATCACGATCTCGGTCTAATGCTCCTGCACCAAACTCCCAAGGAATGAAAACTCATGAGTTCCTACTCATAAGGTCCTCTATAGAGAAACCTGCCTTTTGTAGGACTGCAACACTCATCCATGTAGAATCCTCCATCGGATAGTCTTTACACTTCACCAAAAACTCCAGATACTCATTCCCCCCGGTGTGCCTTGCAGCTCTAGTGTCTAATATTCTCTCAACCTCTGAACCCTTTGTCATATGCATCTGCTTCATCCAACTCTATTCACTAACTTCTCCATTGCTCCCATTTGTTGTAGTGGTGTTGACAAGGTTAATCCTCTCTGCGGACAGAGACAATCCCTCTAGCCCAATGAGTGGGTCTAGAAACTGAAGGGAAAATCAACTAGACATATTCCTAGATTATAATTGAAAAGTAGAACAAGAGAGAAGGCCTACCTTGCTCTGATGCTAATCTGATTTTCTTTGTTGAGATCCTTGAACTGCTTATGTCACAGACTTATTCCTACTTCTTCCAACACTTATGTACCTGAAAAAGTGGCCAAGAAACAACAAAGCATACCAAAACCAATAGAAAATCCAATAACAACCTACTTAATTGATAAGGAATGCCAACCCAATACATACATGAATATATATATTTTGGGAAGATGAACCAACAGTTGTATTATTATTTAAAGAATAAAGGGGAAGCTTACAACCATAGCCTTGATATTGAAAGGCTCTCATTTAGTGGTAATCCAAGTCCAAGCCAAGAAACTCTCAAACACTCCTTCTCCAAGTCTAATGAATAGCCTTTAAGCACAAGCTCAGCATAGGGGTGCAACTGGACATAGACCAACCATTTTGGAATGGGAGAGGAGGAACTTATAGGTTGGGAGAGGGAGTTAGGACTCCTCCAAAGATAGGATTAGGCCCACATCTCAAGGAGGTAGCTCATAGGGATGAGACCAAGAAGTCAAATTAGGAGGATTCAACCTCATCTATGTGAAACCACCTCCAGCTTGCCACTTTGAAGCTTCTAGAACACGAAGCTTCTCATCCTCTTTGGGAAAACTTCCTTTTGTAGATCATCGCAAGTATGCAAGAGAATAGAGTGATGCCATTGCTAGCCTAACACGGCGCAGCAAGCGATCATCGCAGTTTTGATCTTCATAAGGGCAATGACCCTCATTTTAGGGTTTTAAGAGTTATTTCTTCAAGGAAAGCTCTATATATTTTCCAAGAAAAGTTAAAGGAGGGATCTAAGTTGTATGCATGGATGAGTATACTATATAATGATCATGTTTCAGGCACTTCAGGGTATGTCACAGGGAAGTGCAGGAGGCGTGACAAAATACTGTGTAACAGATGCCCCCTAAAGCATGAAGGCAGAACGAGGAGTGATGGCTGAGATGCTTTATGATATTTTGACAAGGACAAGGACACACACTGTTAGTAGACCTGCAAATCAAGGACGCATATACATATACATATCTGAGATCAAGACATGAATCCATGGCATGGACACAACCATATGAATGATGAAGACTATATGAAAAGATCCATGGTATGGGTGCAACCATCCAGATAACAAGGATCATCATAGATATAAAGTCTCACGGTATGGTCACAGCCATCCGTATAGTAGAAACATGTGTACAATCATGAATGACAAATAACTCCATGCAGCCTGATTCATAACAAACAAGACTCGGGGTCTTGCACTCCATCCTGACCCGATCAATGTACGAATCCTAACATGTGAATAAATGTGTTGAAGTCGAACATGCTAGAAAACCACTTGATTACTAGCCATTGATGTGGACCATTAACAGGTACGAGAGGAACCACCCATAATCACAATAGCTCTCAAGGTACAATAGTACACTACGTGAATGTGATAACGAATTTGAATTCGAACATTTGTGGAATCAGCCAATCAAAGGCCAATAGTGAAGACATATCCTTGGATGCCAAGAACTACCCATTAGGGCATGCCAGCTCTAAGGTACTGAAAGGAAGTTTCTAAGTCATCTTCTTGGATAATGAGCTGAAGTTGATAGGAAGCAACATGTTGAAGGAGGGAAATGATGAATCCCCCATCATCGACACGAAACAAGGAATAAAGTGGAATAATATTCAGGGTTGTAATGGCCCAAATAGTGTATAGGTAAATAACTACAAATTGGACTTCTCTTGAACATATTGGCGACGCGACTCTAGAGTGTGGCAACATTAGACTTAACATAGGACCAAGGGTCATGATGATAGTGTGGAATATTCAAATGAGAGGAAAAATGGATTACCCAAACCCGGAAGTACAAGTTACTAAGTGAGGATATCCCAAACCTAACACGAGAGAAAAAGAGTGTCATGTTCAAGAACGACATGTTGCCTATACAAAGGATGTTTCAACTTCATTTTTCCCCGCTATTTCTAGCGAGTACCTATTTATTACATAAGCTTGAAGAGGATACCATATGCTTGTCATATAAGTTCATCCTTAGGATGAATCCATCCTAGTAAGTTTTACGAGTCTTAGGAAGGAGAAACTCAATCTCATAATGGTGATAATTATTTCATAATTTAACTTTTAACGAGTCTGACAGAAGAGTAACTCGATGTCTTTTTCATGTTTAGAGAGTTTAAAAAAGAAAACTCCATCATTTCCTTTTTCGTAATTTGTCTCTCAAATCCTAAAAGGTAGAAAACAATATTCAAGAGAACCTCCTAGCCATGTTCGACTAAGGTGTTCCTTTTTCTTAGAATAGTCTATCTCAATCCAGAAAAGGGTTAACCTCTTACTGAGTAGACATCAATTTATTTACTTTTACAAGTTCAAAATGACAAGTACTCGGCAATGTTTTCATATTTTTGGAGTCTAAAAAGAGCTAAAAGGGGACTCCACCTTGAGGAACAAGTGGTATAAAAGGACAACAACTGGTTCCAGTAATGATGGAACTACTCAAAACATGTAAAGGTCAAGAGGTTGGCTAATAAGGCCACTCATCGTAGATGTTCCTCAGGCACAGGAAAAACAACCAAGTGAAAGCATGATCAGCCAAAGAGATGGTGACGATGGAATGAAAGAACCAAGGTTCATCTGGAAAAAATCAGTTGATAAAAACAACAATCACGAGATGTAAAGTGGGAATGGTTTCATTTTTACACAAGCTTGAAATGGATACAAAATATGCTTGGATTTGATTTCATTTTTACATAAGCTTGAAACGGAAACAAACTGTGCTTGAATTTGGTTTCCTTTTTACACAATCTTGAAACAAAGATAAACTATGCCTGAGATAATTTTACATGCCCCCTGCATAATGACTCAATTCGAGGTACATGCCCCCAAGCTTCATTTCATTCACCTAAGTGGATGGAAAGAAGGTTCACTTACAAGATCAAGTGAAAGACTCGTCTGGGATTTTACGAGATCTAATCAAAGACTCGAATTGGAAAGGAATGTGTTTCATTTTTCTAACTAGATTGAAATAGGAAAATAACCATGCTCATGGGATCTATTTCATTTTTTAACAGGGTTGACATAATAAAATAACTATCCTCATGAGCCTTGTTTCATTTTTTAATGAGCTTGACACAAGTAAAGGAACTCTTCTCCATATCCCTTGTTTCATTTTTTAAGGAGCTTGACACAAGACAGGGAACTCTACTCCATATCCCTTGTTTCATTTTTTAAGGAGCTTGACACAAGACAGGGAACTCTGCTCCATATCCCTTGTTTCATTTTTTAAGGAGCTTGACACAAGACAAGGAAATCAGCTCCATATCCCTTGTTTCATTTTTTAAGGAGCTTGACGCAAGACAAGGAACTTTGCTCCATATCCCTTGTTTCATTTTTTAAGGATCTTGACACAAGACAGGGAACTCTGCTCCATATCCCTTGTTTCAATTTTTAAGGAGCTTGACACAAGAAAAGGAACTTTTCTCCATGATCTTTGATCACAAACCAAAAGAGACCATGACTTCCAAGAGGTTCTCATCAAATGGGAGAACAACACTCTGGAAGGGATACATGTCCAAGGATCCAATGGAAAAATTGAGCTCCACTGCCCCCAGTACATGGTGTACTACATCATCTACTAGATCATTAGTAGATGTAGGCATGGAACAAGTGGCCACGTAATTAACATGTGGTGGGGGTGATACCACTTGCACATAAGAACCACTTAGGGATTATGGTGGATGGGGAGTTGATTCAGGACCAAAGAATGTAAGTTGATCAATGATCACAATGTTTCCTTCATGCGGGAAACACATCACTCGAAAGAGGGAGGAAACAAGAGCTCCCATGACATAAACATAGTCATGACCAAGGAGTAGATTAAAATCCAACGGACCTCTCATAACCATCACATTTATATAGACAATATTTCCTCCCAAAGTAATAGGCAACTTAGGAAGGATCCCTAATGGTTGATTGGTTCCTTGATAATAGCTAACAGATTCTGGGTGATGGGGACAAGTTGTGGAGAACCTAAAGCTTGCCAAGTAGTTGAGGAAATAATACTAACAGATGTGCCCTCGTCTATGATTGTGCCTGGAATAGCCAAATGATAAGATTATACTGTAATCTAGAAAGGCACATAAGACGGAAGACAATATCCTGCCATTCGACTCTAATCCAAAGAATTCACTAAACTATTTGGAGGGGGTGTGATAGGAACATGGGATTTGACTTCTTTCTCGATGGGAACAGGAGAAATCCTCTCATGCACCTCAGGAATAGGAGGATTTACCTCCAGTTCATTTGAAACTGAAGAGACCAGAAGAACCTGAGCAGTATGAGGTTCACTCTCTACTGGAAAGGTATGGTTAATTGAAGGTGGAGTCAAGTCTATTGTTTTCTAAACCAATGGTCGGTCGAGAACAGACTCACGAGACTCACTTTCAGAGAGAGTGGGATTCACCAAAGATGACTTTCCATCAAGCACTAGATCAACTAGTGGATGATCAGGGGAAAGCTTTCGATACCCAATCGGAAGATGAGATTGAGAAGTTGTAAGGTTTTCCAACTCTTTGGAAGCTTCATCCATAAGAGGACAAAGGTGAATGGTATGATTACCTTCACAAAAATTACAAGTAAAATTTTACTTTTCCCTTTTTGTCATGAGCTTTACTAGTTGAAGGTTTATCACCAGCATGATCACCAGAGGCTGATGACAAAGGTCGACATGAACCTGTAGACCACACTTCTAAGATCTTGGGAATCCCAGGACAATTCTGAAGAAGGTGGTCATCCTTACATAACATGCAATGGAATTTTACTTTCCGGGGCTGATTGGAAGATTTTTCTACATCAGTTGCATTCGTATAAATGGTTGTTTGGTTTCCCCCTTGCTTATTTTGCTTCTTCTTCATCATACTCTTCTTCTTCTTCTTAGCTTCCTCGTTACTAGAATCCAAACTTTCACCAGGAAAATAAGAAGAACGGGGTGAAGAAACAAGCGAAGAAGGTGAGGGTTCAACTTTAAAATCAACATGAGGTTGATGTTGTTCAGGTGGATAAGAACTCATTTGAAAAGTAGTTTGGACACTCGAGACCATCGAGGTTGAAAATAAACAAATTTGCATACCAATGGTCAATCCAGGAAGGGACAATGTTGCCATATAGGGAGCACCAGTATTTCTGAAAGAAGGAAAAAGACTAGGATTCCTGTCATAGGGGTTTCCTTGACTGGAAGACTCAGGAAATGTTTCCATTGGTATCAACCTAAGATCTACTAAGGAGTATTTCCAGAGGAAGGATGTTGTTCTGTGGTCAATTAATTTTAGAATTTGAAACAAAAACTTTGCCTTTTCATGTTTTAAGAGTTGATAAAAGGATGAAAAGGTGACTCTAGTCACTTTCGTTGGTTTAGCAAGCTTGAAAGGACAAGTGCTCGATAATCTTTTCAAATTTAAGGAGTCAGAAAATATCGAAATGACTACCCAAGTGAATCTAGGTAAAAGGAGTACCAAGTAACAGTGAACTATAATATACACCTCAGTAAATAAATTTACCAAGGACTTGACGTACATGCAAGCAATCTCCCCAAATGTTATGTTCGATGTATCATGTTTACAAGGTGGCAGACCCTACTTCCTACAGATAAAGGATTGCAACCTAGGGGGGTCTCCCTTTATATACACGACAATACGGGGAGCAAAAGTCTGTGCTAGCGCTATCTAATGCCGAAGCGAACGAGTTGATAAGTTTTTAAGACGCCGGAACACATCTCTAACCCAGACCACTAGATACGATCTCTAATGTTTCAAATTCTCCTTAGGTCAATTGATAGATTTTAAAGTTGATCTTGTAATTATGTCTCAATTTCAAGGCCTTAAAGATGTTAGCTCTTCCTAAAATGCAAACTAGATGATGAAATGAAATCCTTCAATTCGATGAAATATATCTATGTAGGGAAGAAGATCACTCAAATCATGCATCAAACCAAATGCAAAAATGCATCCAGGACACTCTTCAAATGCTAAATGAAAAATATGAAATCTAATCTTTCATATGATAAGCAAATGCAATGTTGAAACAAATCTTAAAGCAAAAATTCTCTTAAGATATTATGATGATTTTTTCTCTTTTTCAAAATGCAACTAATGTAATCTAGTGCGAAGGAAAAGAGAATGCAAGCAAGTCGAGAAATATGAAAATTTCTTTCACAACAATCATTTGAATACAACTCAAAATGCTTCAAAAATTATGAAAAGAATAGCACTTCCACTTTCACTTCGAAACACAAAAAACTTCACAGCAAACACTTCCTTTTGATTCCAATGAGACAATCGATTTGTAATTTATCGTTTGTTAAATGAAGCTTAAATAAATTTCACTATATCCGCTAATGAAAACAACTTAAGGCACAAGAACCAAAATGTGATCTGCAAAGTATGTCTGAACACATAAAGACTCTTTAACATAGGCAATCGATCTCTGATCTCTTATGGGAAGATCAACGAGTGTACGAAGGTTGACCCAAAAGACCTAGAACCCTAAAATGCTAATCAAACATCCAAGACACTCAAGCCAAGTTAAAAGACAATTGCAATCAGAAAATGAGAGAGTCAATGGAAAACACACTGGTAATAACAGGGGGAAGGAAACTAGAGCTAAAAATAAGAGAGAAAACCCTAAATTTCTCAATTTTCTACAATCATCGCACCTATCAGGAGTAAAGTAGCAATGATCACTACTGTAACTAAAAAACCCACGATATCGTCGCGGTTTCTAGGGTCAAATTTGTGATGGTCAAGAAAAATAAAAAAGAAATCCAAAATTTTCAAAAACAGCTCAGGTTAACAATATTCAGATATCTACCAGACAATGACACTGACTACAAACACACAATGAAGTCCAAAAATCAATGGTTGATCAAACTCGTCAAAAGACAAGGTGAAGGAAGGGAAGGAAAGGATCATAGGCTCCCTAGCGGAGTCGCCATTTTGTTGACAAGGTTAATCCTCTCTACAGACAAAGATGATCCCTCTAGCCCAATGAGTAGGTCTAGCAACTGAAGGGACAATCAACTAGACATCTTCGTAGATTATAATTGAAAAGTAGAACAAGAGAGAAGGCCTACCTTACTATGATGCTAATCCAATTTCTTTTGTTGAGATCCTCGAACCGCTTGTGTCATGGACTTGTTCCTGCTTCTTCCAGAACTTATGTACCTACACAAGTGACCAAGAGACAACAAATCATACGAAAACCAATAGCAAATCCAATAACAACCTACTTAGCTAATCAAGGAATTCCAAGCCAATACATACATGAACATATATATTTTGGGAAGATGAACTAGCAGTTGTATTATTATTTAAAGAATAAAGGGGAATCTTACAACCATATCCTTGATGTTGAAAGTCTCTCCTTGAGTGGTAATACATGTCCAAGCCAAGAAACTCTCCAAACACTCCTTCTCCAACTCTAATGAATAGCCTCTAAGCATAAGCTCAGCATAGGGGTGCAAATGGACATAGACCAACCATTTGGGAATGGGAGAGGAGGAATTTATAGGCTGGGAGAGGTAGTTAGGACTCCTCCAAAGATACGATTAGACCCACATATCAAGGAGGTAGCTCGTAGGGATAAGACCAAGAGGTCAAATTAGGAGGATTCGACCTCATCTATGTGAAACCATCTCTAGCTCGCTGCTCTGGAATCTTCTAGATCATGAAGCTTCTCATCCTCTTTGGGAAAACTTCCTTTTGAAATCATCGTGGGTATGCAAAGGAACACAACGATTCCATCACTAGCCTAACACAATGCAGCATGCAATCATCACGATTTTGAGCTTCATAAGGGCGATGCCTCTTATTTTAGGGTTTTAAAAGCTATTTCTTCAAGGAAATCTCTAGAGATTTTCCAAGAAAAGTTAAGGGAGGGATCTGAGTTGTATACATGGATGAGTATAATGTATAATGATCATGTTTCAGGCACTTTAGGGTATGTCACAGGGAAGTGCAAGAGGCATGAAAAAATACTATGTAACAAGTGGTACCTTCATCACTAACTTGATAGGGATACAAATTAGTCACATTGAAGATAAGTGAGATACCTATGCCCATAGGTAACTCCAAATCATAATAATTTGCAAAAAATTTCCTAAGTACACTGCAAGGCCCTATTTTCTTCATTCTAAGTTTGTTATATTCTCCTCTTGGGAATCTTTCCTTCCTCAGGTGTGCTAAGACCATGTCCCCTACCTCAAATTTTACCTCTCTGCTTATTAAATATGCTCTTTGTTTGTACTTGTAGTTGTGATCCTCTAGCTTATGTTTTATCTCCTCATGTAAGTCACTCATTGTTGTTGCAAAATATTCCCCATCAGCACTCCTCTTCTCAATTTTTTCAAAATATCTCAACTCACAAACTCCGCTAGGATGCATTCCATATAAAATATGAAATAGATTCTTCCGTGTGCTCCTATTTGGTGAATCATTGTATGCGAACTCAACTTGAGCTAACACAAGATCCCACTGCTTGGGATTCTCTCCCACAAGGCTCCCCAATATGTTTCCGAGACTCTTGTTCACGACTTCATTTTTCCTATCATATTGTGAAAAATGTTGAGCTAAATTTTAATTTTGTTCCAAGTTTCTTCCATAAAGTCCTCCAAAAATTCCCTATGAACCTAGTGTCCTTGTTAGAGATTATGCTCCTTGGTAAGCCATGCAATCTGGAAATATCATTAAAAAATAAATGAGTCACATGTGTAGCATTACTAGTCTTACAACATGGTATAAAATGGCCCATCTTCGTAAATCTTTCCACAACTAAAAGTAGAGAGTCCTTACCTTACTATGTCATTGGTAAACCAAAAATAAAGTCCATACTCACTGAGTCCCATGGTCTGCTAGGAATGGGAAAAGAATTATATAGTCCAGCATTCTGACTCCTTCCTTTCGCAATTGACATACTCTGCATTTGCCTACATATTTATGCACATCATCTCATCTTTGGCCAAAAATAGAAGTGTTCTAGTTTCCAAGTATAGTTTCCTCACTAAAATGTCCTACCAATCCTCCATTGTGTTTTTCTTGCATCAAATTCTCTCTCATTGAGCAACGAGGGATACATAATTAACTGTTCTTGAACAAAAAACCATTCTACAACACAAACTCCCTCCATGAGCTGATATCTTTTCTCATGGGGTTCTTGCATGCTTCAAAGGCCTTTCAAAAATCAACATCATCCTCATACACATCCTTCAAATAATCAAAGCCCAAATTCTGTACTTGGAACTCCTACATAACCAAACTCCTCCTTCACAAAGCATCAACCACCTTGTTCTCTTGTCCACTCACATGTTTAAGGACAAATGTGAAACTTTGTAATAATTCCACCCACTTGGCATGCTTATGGTTCAATTTGTGATGTTGCATTATATATTGTAATGTAAAATTATCAGAGAACAAAAAAAACTCCCTAGGCATCAAATAGTGTCTCCAATGCTTCAATGATTGAACCATCACATATAATTCCTTATCATAAGAGGAGTGTTTATGCTTGGAGTCATTCAAATTCTCACTAAAATATGCAACAAGTCTACCTTCTTGACTCAATTCTACTCCAATGGTTGTATCACTAGCATCACATATGACTTGGAAAAGTTGATTGAAGTCATATGGCTTCAACATCGGTTTCTCAGTGATCTTCTTCTTCAAGAGATGGAAACTTTTCTTTGTTGTTGTGGTCCAACAAAATGATTTTCTATCCTTTTTTATTATTTCAATGATGGGTGCACAAATACCACTAAAATTCTTGATGAACTTCTGAAAGAAGCTATCTAACCCATGAAAATTCCTAACTTCAAAAATGTTCTTGGGTGAAGGACAACTTACAATCACCTCTATTTTCTTTGGATCCATTTTCAACCCATCCTTTGAAATGATAGCCTAAATATACCAACTTAGACCTCATGAAATTACACTTCTTTAGGTTAATCAACCATTTATCTTGTTGTAACCTTTCTACAACATACCTTACATGTCTAACAAACTTACCGACGAACTCCTTCAAGACCTAATTCATCAATCGCATGAATGAATCTGGTGCATTTGTCAATCCAAATGGCATGACCAACCATTCATAGAGTCCACTATTTGTCTTGAAAGTTGTCTTCCACTCGTACCCTTCTCTGATCCAGATCTAATTGTAACCACTCTTCAAATTGACTTTTGAAAAGTGGGTTCCCCACTCATACAGTCCATCATGTCATCCATTTTTAGAAATGGAAATATGTATCTAGTTGTAATCTTGTTGATTTCTCTATAATTTTTGCACATCCTCCATTCTGCATATTTCTTTGAACTAAGAACTACAGAGGCAACACATGGACTCAGGCTCTCCCTTATCAAACCTTTATTCAACAACCCTTGAACTTGTTTCCTTGTCTCTTCATTATCCTTGGGTCTCATTCGGTAAGAAACTTTATGCAGAAGGCTTGCTCCTGGTATTAGGTCTATGCGATGCTTGATACTTCTCTTAGGTGGCAATTCATCTACTACAATATCACTAAACTCTCACAAATTTCTTGAATCTTAACAAGTAAATCTGCAATTTCAATGTGTATAAGTATTACCTTTGGTTTGCATATCACCTTATAACTGACCTCTTCTTTCTCCATTTGTTGCCATTTGTTGCAGAAATTCCTTTCCTCCCAACAACAATGCTTTTGATCTACGTGTCCCAGTTGTACTTTCTTCCTTCAATTTAATAAGGGTATGATTAATACCATCCTTTTCTAACTTATAGGTGTTTTTCTCTCCATCAGGCACCACTTTCCTATCAAATTTCCAAGGTCGTCCCAAAAGAAGGTGGTATACATCCATTGGCATGATGTTAGAAACTACCTTATCCTTATATCGACCTATCTAACTTCGCTTTGCTCTGCTCACTCACCAACAATTGGTGACCATTTTGTAGCCATGACACTTTATATGTAATTGGGTGCTTTAGCCTTTTTAATCCAATTTTTTCCACCATTTCTGTGGAAACTAGATTTTCAATGATCCCACTGTGAATCACCACTTTACAACACTTTCCTCCTGCCTTGCAGACAGTCCTAAACAAGGATTTTCTCTATTCTGGCTCAGAAGTCTCCTTGGTTGGTTTCAACAAGACCTTATTCATCACTAAGGATTCTCTTTCCTCTGGTGCATTTTCTACCACAGGTGCATGTGCTTCTGTTGCTTTTGACTGAGCTACATATGTATCTCTTTGTTCTCCTTTTTCATTCTCAGGACACTCAAAAGATCCATGACCCATCTGCCCACATTTATAGCATTGATAAACAATTTCTTTGCCTCTTCCTCTACCTCTACCTCTACCTCTCCGATAACGTCTTCCTCCTATGGAATAACCTTCTTTCTCTTATTATCCTTGTTGTTTTCGGTTACTTGCATCATTTTTTTAAGCTAGAGCCTTCCCTCTTCCAGTTATATATCCTTTTCCTCGAGAAAAACCACAACCTCTATTTGAATTATGCCTCCTCATTATCTTCTCTTCTTCCTTGAAGGAAAATTAGTATGCTTCTTCCATCATCTTGGGAGAAAGCATGCTTATTTTATATTGAATCTCCAACTTCAAACCATTTATGTTCCTTGTTGTCTTCTCTCGGATGACTTATACATAACCTGCACTCAAATTCACCCTCTAAAACTCCTCAGTATACTCTCTGACTATCAACAGCCTTTGCTTGAGGTTATGCACCTATCTATAGAGGGATAGTTGATAGTCTTTCAGCATAAACCACCCCTTTATATTCGCTATCATCCTGTCCCAATTTTTTATCAATGGTTTTCCATGTTTTCTCCTTTCAGCCTGCACATTGTCCCACCACAATGCAGCATGGCCTTTGAACCTAGTTACAACAAATTTTACCCACTTATCTTCTTCAATCTCCTCATACTCGAAATACTTATCTAGTTTACTAATCCAATCCATCAAATTATTAGCTACCATACTGCCATCATAGGTAGATAACTCAAGATTTGGTCTTGAACTTGAGCTTAACACTGACCTCAACAGTTTAACTTATGAAGCTTCATCCACAATCGTTTCTCTTTCAGTTGTAGCTTCCTCCTCCAATCCACCATCATCTTCGGCCTCAGGGTCTTGTTGCCTACTTGTATCCATGGCCTCTAAACAATATTGTTGCCTCTGTATCTCTTCTTGGAGTTTTACATTAGCTATGGGTCTGCATCCTCGACCTCGTGCTCTCCTTACTCGTGTTTCCATCTCCCTTTGCCACAGATAATGCCACCAATGTCAAACAAAACTCTACCATAGGCGTGGCTCTACCTCAAACCCTCTTTGATACCAAAAATGATGGCAGAGGGAAATTTGAGTGTAGGCACTACCAAATATTTTTCAAGCGCTCTTTTTAAAAACTTGTAGGTGCTGCAAAATATTTTTGTAGCGCTTCCAAAAACTTTGATCCCGGCCTTTGGAAGATGAAACAGTTTGTTCCTCTGTAGTATTGGTTCCTCCATAGTCTATCTCGATTCTTAACTTAAAAAATGTTCTCCTCCCACCTCTCCTTGTCCAGCATTCACCTCGCTCAATTGGGTGGTACGAGTTTCAAGTTAAAGAACAAATTCTGCCTGCAAAAAAATGGTCACTGCAAAATACAATTCAGGGGTCACAATACCAAGAGGCATGCATAACAACCACTGTTATCATAAATTAGATGTTTACAAACATATCACACTACAAAAAGGGTAACATGGATTCTAAAATGTAGATAAAATGCACATGTAGTTCAGCTAGAGACATGAGGTAAGAAAACACAGGTTTACAGATAGATTTATGAACAAATATGTTGTGCACAGCTTCCTTTTCACTTAATTAAACTGTACAGACTTGGAGGCAAGAGAAGACATCCCCTCTCCATTTGATGCCACTTTTTATTTACAAACTTAAACAAATTATTCGTTTCTCCTTCCCTCCAAATGAGGGAAGTCAAAAAGATAACCAATGAGCTATAAAATAACTCCCTAACTCAAACTCTTCAACTTACTCTAATTTTGTATTTACATTAAGTATTTAAAATTCAACAAAGGTAAAAAAAATCGATTTTCTAGCTCAACATGTGGCCATTCCACCATATTTTTGAGCCCCCTCCATTTCTTCTTCACGAGCTCGGTCTAATGCTCCTGCATCACAAAGTTTGAAAATATTTTTTATTAATTTAATTCTCCAATTGAAAAACATGTTAACTTTTGTTGTTCCTTGATAGGGTATGCAAGTCCTTTCATTGGTCCCTATAATTATCTACATGTTAATTGTAGGTAGATTCCCAGCATTTATTTAGTTATATATGTCTATACTAGTGCACTCTCAATACATCCTAAGAAGCCAAGATATTGTAAAAAGACAAATGAATATGAAGGTTGTCTTAATGCTTAAGAGAATCACAAGCACCTTACAAGGGCTTTGTGGATCAATAAAAACTATGAGAGGTCATGATTCTAAAGCCACAAATTCCTTAATATCTTCAAACTAAAACACCATACATGGACATATCCTCAAATTAATTTTCAAACCGGATTATTCTCTATAATTGTTTAAGCCTATTATATACTATATTGTAAATATGGAAAATAAAGAACAAAAAGCAAAACTTATTTACTAATTTAGGATATATTTCATGCTCTCCCTCACATTCACACTAACAATCTTAAACTTATCCTTGGTGCTTCTTTTTTTCCTAGATGTTCAAGTAGCTCAACGAAATTTTGCTACTACAACCCCACTTTTTCGCAAGTTATAGTATGAACTTAAAATAAATATATATTAATTGTTGGGAGATGCCCAGAGGCACATTCTCCAACCCAGTTGAGATACAATTAAATGTTGAAGTTGTGTTATATCTAATCATTGCATCAAATTTGAAGTATAATGTGCCTTTGCTCATGCATCAAACGTTCATTACCACCAACTTAGTGCTAGCATAAACCCAAATGTAAATATATTATACAATTCACTCTGCATTGCTATTATATGGTGTATGGAATTGTGTTGTCATTGGTTACCACATTATATCACAGTTTTTGCTAATGTAGAACATTATGCAAATCTATTCAACATAATTGACATTTTATGGAAAAAGAAAGCATCCATGTAGAATAACCTTTATATCTAATATTAGGATGCATAACTAAAATATGTATATAGACATAACCCTTCTAATCTAATAAACAAATGCAAAATATTGTAGCTTGATGCCTCCATAAAAGCCAACATCTATTTTGAACAAACAAAGTTTAGACACATATTTGTTCTACCTGTAGATTGCTTTGTAATGTGGCTTCATAAAATTGACATGCTTCATTTTGTTGTAGCTTGATTTGGATACTTGGTTTATTTATGTACTTTGTTACAAGTAAATGTTATCTGAAGATATTGAGATGGTACCATGTTATTGTTTAACTAAACCTTCATCAAATGATGAACTGTGCTTTATTCTTGACCCAATTTGTGCCGCATTAATGGAAATTGAATCATATATGCATTCAATTATTCATGTAGATGAGGGATTCACACAAGGTAGAAACAATTAATACCCACAGGAGGTAGAACTATTTGATGCAAACAACACATATTCTCTACTACATCATATTCTTTATTTTACTCTAGTGATCTCTAGCTTTCATGTATCATGCTCAATTTCCCCAATTAAATGATGGTATTAAGAGACAACAATTAGATTCATCATTCAATGGATACTATTTTTTACATCATATTCTCTCTCCTTGATGGTTATCTTGAGCTTTAGGGTATCATACTCAATCTCCCCAACTCCTCTGAAGAGGGTATCTAAATCAACTAGGTTTGAAAAGAATTAGATCTTTTCCATCTATGTCAAGATTAGTGGACCACTATTATTTGGAGAGAAATTTACATTTAAATCATTATTGCAAAAGCTAGAGAACTATTGCGAGATCATTTTATTTTCTTCAAACTATTTATGTCCCTACTTATTTTTTCAAATCAATAATGTCCCTACTTGTCTTCATATTACAACATTTAATGTTCAAATTGCATTAACTACAAAATGCAATCTTCATTATAATATTTTTGGTTTGGTAATATTTAGCTTTAAGTTTCTTATATACTGGAAGTATCTACAATATGCATTCTCCCTAATTACTTTTTTTGTTTGGTAATATTTATCTTTATGTTTCTTACATATTGCAAGTTTCAAATGTTTCATAATGATTTTTATTTTTTTGACCTACAAACAGCTAATACTTTAAAACATTTGTAAGAGGTAGCTATAAGTAACCTTGCTACTAATTTCACTTGTTTCATTTGGCAACTCTAATTTTCTTGATCTTCTTTAAAAAAAGAAAAGCATAATATAGATCCATTTAGATTTTCGTGAAGTAAAATAGCATAAATACTAATTTGACTTTTTTTGGACTTGTGTGTGTGCGTGTGTGTGTGTATATATATATATATATATATAACGAGAGAGTTTTTTTTTGTTATTATATGATTTTGATAGTGCAAGTCTCATTTCTCATTGTTCCACAATGCTTTTCATATTTAGAAAATATAATTCTATTTCTGGATTCATTATATTTAATTTTTTAGTGTAAGTGAAAACATTGTCTATATATACTTTCCACTATATGATTCAAAGTTTTATAAAAGCATTTACCAATCATTAATCACTCTAAATTAATTGGGGATCCATTCTTCTATATTTACATATTTTATAAAAAAATTCTTAAGAAGGTTTTTTGCTCCTTACACAACATTTAACATATGCAAAATTCAATATTTGAAACTCAACTATTATTGTGAATAAATTAATTCTTTTTAAAAATTTCAAAAAAAAAAATTCATATCAATTACCTTTTGATGCACCTAATTCCTTTTTTTGCAACACTTCCATAAATCTGTTACACTTTTATACTCATATTGTAAATAATATTATCAAGTTTTTTCAAGGTTTTACTATACAACAATACATGTTAACTAATACACATTTTTTAAACGTATGAATACTTTTATATGAAAACATAAAGTAAGTTTTTATTAGCCATTTCTTTATTAATAAAAGACCTACATGATGAAATATGCGAATAATGAAACATGTTTTACAAATTAAGTAAATAATTTCATTTTAAAACTATTTTCAAATTTAAGAATGGACCGTATTGAGTAATATACATTGACATGCATTACAAGGTAATATGCTCTGGTGCATTTACATCTATAAGGAGTCTTGTGTACCCTAATATGTAACTGCACAAAACCCATGTGCACTGAAACATTTGCAAGTTTTCGTGCCTAGTATTGCACTCTGCATTACTAAATGCACTAGTGCATATCTACTTTACTGCAAATTTTAAAACCTTTAGATGTTTTAAAAAAACAATGACATGGGTAGGTAGTGGAATCCCAGGTAATGAAGGGAAGCAATCCATTAAAAAATTATTCACATCAAAAGGTTGTTGAGGCCAACAAATATTTAGATCCCAAAAAAACATATATCATCGTGGGAGGGTAAGAAACTAAACCCTTATTACTAGGGTTTATAAAAATGAAAAAAGAAAAGAGAAGGGAGAAGAATAAAGCTAGGGATTCTAGCATCAAAGGTGAGTTTAAACATTTTTATTACGTTTAAATGAACTGGCATATGAATAGCAATAAATAATTTTTTTGAGAATTGGTCAATAATCGAGGGAATATTTGTTGAGATGAAAAGAATGAAGTTACATATTTGAAATTTCTTTTTTTCAAATTTGTATATAATTCATGTTGACATCTTACAAGTTTTTTTCTTTAAAAATTTATCCATTTCGATTTCTTACTTGGTAAATGTATCTTGTATATGTCTCCCTTTGATTTGAAATGGAGTAGATTAGTAATGTTGTGCTAATTCCCCATTCAGAATAAAACCCAAGATGTTTATAATTTGCTTATAAAGTGCTTAAGGATTGACCATGTTTTCTTAATTAACTAATTCCCATGAGAGTTTATTATGTAAATGTTATGAACAATTTAACATAAAACATATGTTGAACAACAACAAAATAACAAAAAGAACATCAAAATACAACACACAACATAGAGATTTGATGAAGAGTCCACCTCTCTTGGGCTACGTCTCCTTGGTCCAGCTTTCAATGCTTGGGCCTCTCTATTATGCTCAAAATTGCAACAAAAGTGTGTTTACAATGCTCAAAGGCCTTTGAAACTTGTCTCCATGAGTTCAGAATACTCAAAAATGGCCATCTAGCCTCTTTTGCATCCAATTTGGATAAGAATTGAAGAAGTTGTGACTTCTCCTATTTCTCCCACTATTTGTTCCACAAATTGCTCCATAACCGACATAATCTCACAAATTCGCTCCAAAATACACTAACTGAGTGAGAATTTGGCCACGTCGTAGGCCATAACCTATCGGCCATATCACAAATCGCAATTGGAAATTGCTACGGGCTCTTATGGTCTGTGAATAGAAATAGACAATATGCGATTGCGATATCGCATCGCAACCCAACCTGTCAGGGGTTGATTTTCGTAATACTCGTCCATCTTCGATATGCGATTGTGATAAGATCGCATGCAACCTATCTGCGTCGAGGCCAATTCTTAACACTTTTCTGTGAGGGCCAATGGCATCCTGCCACTTGGCACCTCCTTATTCGTTGGGACCTTTGCCACGTCATCCAATCCTGCCATGTAGACAAGTCAAATTTGAACTTTGACTTGCTCTAACTTATGCATATGAGCTCGGATTTGAGTATCATTTGCATTGTTCGATTCAGAATGACAAGCTCTTCGATCTGAATTTGAGTTTAACAAAATTATGACACTTTTGTTTTTTAACATAAACTTGAGCACCTGATCACTCCTCCCCACTGGAATCATTTTGGACCCCAAAAGATTATATTCAGTTATTGAACATATGAGTGTATTGTTCCACCTTCCCCTCTTCAATCCATTTGCCCTTTGATGGATTTGTACCTTTGAGACCCACTCGAAGATGATCAAAATTTCCCCTCTTTGATGACCTCATTCTTTTGTCAAGTATGGTGACTTGCTAAAGCTCATTAAGAAATTATGGACAAAAATCTTCAATTGTTGGAATCTGTACACTTTCTCCTTGATCTTCAATGAAAGGAGACTCATACAATCTGAAATTTTCAACATTAACAATGGAATAAATTTGCATATATGAAGGCAAATCAAGCTTTAAAGCATTATTACCAATATTTTCCAAAATTTTAAATGGACCATAACGGATTGGTTTCAAATTTTTACCTTTGCCTTGAAGCCTTTCCTTGCTAATGTAAATCCAAACTTCATCACCTACTTGAAACTGATGATCCACATGATGCTTATCATGCCTGGCCTTATACTTGCCTGGACTCTTTTCTAGTTGTTCTTGAACTATTTGTTGAATCAACTTAATTTTCTCAATGAATTCTTTACTCTATCTATGTCACTATGTCCATCTACAACTATGTCTTTCTCAAAGATGAAATCCAAAGGCGATTTAGGCAAATAACCAAGACATGCCTCAAAATGTGAAGTTAGAGTAGAAGAGTGTTTTGCTCGGTTCTAAGCATGTTGAACATAATGCAACTTTTCATCCCACAACTTAGGATGTTTGCTACAATATCCTCTGAGCAAATGAATAATTGTCCTGTTAACCACTTCAGTTTGACCATCTGTTTATGGATGGAATGTTGTACTTTTCTTCAACTTGGTGTCCATCACTTTCCATAAAATTGACCAAAAATTCCCAACAAATCGGGAATCATGACCACTTACAATAGAAGTAGGTAATCCAAAATGAACCCACACATTTTGAAATAAAAGTTGAGTTGTTTTTTTCAACTATAACTTGTTTTTTACAAGGCATTAATATGCACATCTTGCTAAACCTATCCACAACTACGTACAAATAATCATGACCTTTTCTTGATAAAGGAAGACCTACAAAATCCATAGAAACACTCTCCCATGGATGTGAAGGCATTGATAGTGGTGTGTACAATCCTAGTTTCCTATTACGAGGCTTACTAACTACACACAATGAACAACTTTTGATAAAACATGACACACTTTCAAGCATACGAGGCTAGTAGAAATACCTCATAAGACTTTCCACTCTTTTACTTACATTGCAATATCCAACAATAAGAGAAGTGTGCGCTTCCCTTGTGACATTTAATCTCTCTCCTTCTGGAACACAAAGTTTTCCGAAATGATACAACAAATTATCATGTACATGGTAGTCTAATTCCTCAACTTGATGGCCTTGACTCAAGTTTGAATATACCTCTTAAAAGTCAGCATCATGTGCGTATTGTTCAACATAACTTTTAGGGAAAATAAAATTATTCTTGAGTAAAATGGCTACATTAGCAACTGGTCTAGAAATCATATCAACAACTCTGTTATGAATACCTTTCTTGTACCTAATCACCAAGTGGAATTGATGTAAGAATCCCATCCAACGAAAGTGCCTTCATTGCTACAATTTTGTTTGAGATTGCAGATATTGCAAAGGTTGATGATTAGTGTGAATAATGGTTTTTTTCCCATTAAATAATGCTTTCATTTCTTCACACTTTGCACCAATGCGTAAACCTCTTTATCATATGTAGGATAGTTAATAATAGCATCATTAAAAATCTCAGAATGAAATGAAATGGGCTTACCATGTTGTAAAAGAACTACACCCATGGCGTAGTCACTTACATTTGTTTGTATTTCAAATGGTTGTTTCAAATCCGGTAATGCTAAAACTGGGGATGAATTGATCCTTTTTTTTAAAGCATCAAATGTTTTTTGTTCTTTTCCTCCCCACTAGAAGGCAACCTCACGTTGGTCAAAGCATGTAGTGGAGCTGCTATGGAAGAGAAATTGGCAATGAACTTCCTCCAGTACTGCACTGCTCCCAGGAAACTCCTTACTTCTGTGACTAATTTGGGTATTGGCCAATTCACAACGATTGAAACTTTAGAGGGGTCAATCTTCAGCTCACCTCCTCCAATTATGTGGCCCAAATACACTAAGGAAGTTTTCATAAATTCACATTTAGACATCTTTAGAAATAAATGTTCTTTCCTCAAGACATCCAACACTTTCCTTACATGCTTGACATGCTCTTCTTGTGATTTGTTGAATATCAAAATATCATCTAAATGGAAAATTACAAACTCATCAAGAAATGATCTTAAAACATCATTCATAACTCTCATGAATGTAGATGGAGCGTTGCAAAGACTGAAAGGCGTAACAAATCACTCAAACAATTCATGTTTGGTTTTAAAAGTAGTCTTCTAAATATCCTCATCAGCTGTTCTAACTTGATGATATCCACTTCTCAAGTCTAATTTAGTGAAATATTTTTCATTCTTCAATTGATTTAGCAAATCATCTATTATGGGCAGTGGGTATCAATTCTTTATGGTAATTTTGTCCAAAGCTCAATAATATACACACATGCACCAGGTTCCATCTTTCTTGCGTACCAAAACAATTGGTGAACCACATGGAGGGATTAATTACACCTTTATCTAACAATTTCTGGACGTGTTTGTTAATTTCTAAACTTTCCAGAATTGACATTCAATACATACCAATGTTTGGGAGCAGATAGTCTTGCTATAGCTGAATTTCATGTTGAATTCTCCTTTTTGGTGAAAATCCCTTTGGTTCTTGAAAATGTCTCCATATTGATTGACCACATCAACCAATTCAACTTTCAGCTTCACGTCATAGCCCGCAAAGGATTCATGTTTCATGTCATTCTTCTGCTTGATCATAAGGAGCACAAGACTCTTGCTGGAATTGACTAGTCACTTCATTTGCCCTGCACTTGCCAAGGCAGATTAAGGTTCCTACGATGGGATCTCACAATATACTCCACTCCATCGTTGAACTAATGATATTTGTTCTCAAATCTATGGAAAACAACTTTCCATTCATACAAATACGGGCTTCCCAACACAATTCCAAAAATATCTAGCAGCACCACATCTAATTTGACTTAATCAACGAAATTGGCAGTAATTGCAAACCTGAAAACACATTTCCGTGTGACTTGAAGATTAGCATCCTTGGTTATCCAACCCAATGGATACGGTTTATGATGAGGCATGGTTTCTAGATTCAACTTCTTGACCAAGATTGTAGAAATTAAAGTTTTTTGGGCTCCATTGTCAAACAATTTATCAATCTTGGTGTGTTTGGAAATAAATTTGATATGGAACAGATCAATTCTATTTTCCTCGTTTGAAACATTGTTGGAGTTATTTGTTGCATTGGTGCTTGCCACAGCTTCTTCTTTGCTTGCTTTTGCCACAACTTTTCCTTTAGTGACTGTGGTTTTAATCTTTGCTTCATCACCTGAGTCAGAACCCAAGTCTTGTTGTAAAGTAGCATTTGTCTTATGTTTCCCTTTATCGTTAGATTTATTCGGTTGTAATTTAGGATGAAGCTTCCAGCAATGCGCTTCATCATGACCCTCTTTGGAACAATTCGGTTTCTCCCCTTCTTCCCTTTTTCACCACTCTGGAATGACTTCTTACCTTTTCTTGTATATTTTTCCCTCTTGCTTTGAGGTGTATATCTTGAAACAGACCTCATCAAGATTCGTGGGATTAAACATAAGAATGGTATGTTGAAGATAGCTATGCAAACCTCCTATATATTTCAGCAAAATATCTTGTGGCTACAAGTCTACTCCTAGCATAAGAGCTCTTGTCCTAAACTTGTGAGTATACTCTTGCACATTTTGACCATTTAACTATCTAAAATTTTCCAATTCATGGTAGCTTTCTTTTTTTTTTTAACTGAAACGGTTAAGTTTTATTGATAGAAATCAGGTTGGGCAAAGCCTAATCAACCATTACAGCATTCAGAGATTACATTGACTTTCTTTCTGCTTAAGGGATAATGTCCATGATCATTGTTTCTACATTTATGCTGATCATTCCTTCCTATAAAGTGCATCCAATATTTGCCAATCTGTCTGCTTCCTTGTTTAATCCTATGAGAATATAGAAAAATTGGACTGATTGAAATTATTTCAGAGTTCTGGTCACTCTTGAAAGTTGTTTGTTTATCACTGGGTCCTTGAGTCTTTTCTTCTCTACCATCGTTTTGATCAGCAATTCAGAATCACCAAGAATTAAAATTTCTTCTTGATTTCCTTTCCTGGCCATTTGGCAAGCTTTCAAGAGGCTTAGAATTTCAGCTTGATTGTTGGTTTTCGTTCCAAGGCCCCAGCTGAAGTTGTCTTTTTTCCCATCTTGGAAGAAGATCACTCCTCCTGCTCCGAACCTCCCTGGATTGCCTTTTGAGGCTCCATCGAAAAAAAATTATGCAATTGGCCTGTGATTTCCACCATTGCTGGAAGCTGTCTTTTGATTCTCGAATCTGCCATTTTCCTTTGTGCATTGTTCGATTGGGCACTGGAGGGTTGGCCTTTCCTATATAGGCATTCAACCACTCCCTCTCTTCGGTTCTCAAGGAGTTGTCGTCTTTGACAGAGGAGTAGTTCAATGTTTCTAAGAGGAGGTTCTTTGCCTGTTCCACCACTTTTGCTGTTGGCAGTTTAGTGTTGTTAAATATTGTTTCATTCCTTGCTAACCAAAGTTTCCAGCAGACATACTTTGGTACAGTTATCCACACCTTTTGCCAAAGTTATTTGCTTACTATGTTGTATGGATAACTGTTATTCTAGGAGGAGAACATGATGTCAATCGAGTTTTGAGTTGGAGGAGGCACACTCAGCCCAGTGAAAAAGAATGAACAGAATTCTTTTGCAAATTCGCAGGCTAAAAACAGATGATTTTTTGTTTCCAAATCTCTTTTACAAAGGACGCATCTATGTGGTCCAGCTATGTTCCTTTTACACAGATTATCTCCTGTCAAGATTTTGTTGTGGAACAATGTCTAGAAAAAGAAGTTGATTTGGGGATGTTGAAGCTGTCCCAAATCTGCTTCCACACGAATTTCGGATGTAATGAATTCTTTTTGGTTTGCATCTGATAGTAACCTTGACTAGCTATGTATTCCCCGGTCTTACCCCAGTCCCAAACATCTTCGTCTTCTTTGTGAACTGGGGAAAAGTCAGAGATTGCTGCTTGGAGAGCGTCTAGCTGAATGTTTAAATGTTCAGGAATTTTAGGAAAGATCCATCGTTTCCAGTTCCCTTTTCTATCCCAACTAGAGATATCCTCTAATTTCCTAATACATTTCGACTGTAGCCAGGCTCTTATTTATGCAATCTCATGGTTTTTTGCTAGAGGGCGATGTCCCATGACACTGTCTCTCCAAAGTTTTATGTTTTTATCATTTCCAGGGATTCGGTACAAATGGGATCTGAAGAATTCGATGCTTCTGTAACACAGCCTCCAAACTTGCGTATCTTTTGGGGGTTTCTCAATATTATATGTTTTTAATGGGTGATTGTTCAGGTATTTCAGATTGAAGATCTGACTCACTGGATGGGACGGCTCTGCGTGGAGCTGCCATAACAGCTTACATCCCAAAGCTATATTTGCATTAACAGGGTCGCAGATTTGAAGTCCACCTTCTACCAGCGGCTGTTTCACCATATCCCAGCTAACTAAATGAAATCTATTTGTGTTTCCTCTCCCACCATTCCATAAGAAGTTGCGCATAAATTTGGAGATCTGATCTGAAATTAGTTTTGGAGCCAGCATCAGAGATGCTTGGAACGTGGGCAAGGTAGAAAGAACTGATTTGATGAGCGTCAATTTGCCCCCTGTGGTTAACCAAAAGCCTCCCCACGCAGTGATTTTCCTTTTGAATTTCATGATGACTTCCTCCCACAGTTGGTTTCGGTTGGATCCCACAATTATTGGAAGGCCTAAATATTTTATTTTTTCCCAATCTGCATGTCCTGTGTAACCCAACTCGTTTGCGATTGTCTCAATCTTATGTTGCTCAGTGTTCCACCCATATACAACGCTTTTCCTCTCGCTTACCAATGCTCCTGATATGCTGCAATATTTCTGAAGTATGCTTTTGAAAGATTTAGCTATTCTTGGAGAGGCCCCTCCAACCAATAATGAATCGTCGGCGAAAAGGGCATGATTCACCGGTTCTATTCCTTTCACAATTATGATCCCTGGTAGGCTCCCCTTTTGTTTTTCTAGGGTCATTTTTCTGCTGAGGAAATCTGCCATTAGAATGTAGAGAAATGGTGAGAGGGGGCAGCCCTATCTCAAACCCCTGGTGGCCTTAAAGAAGTTAGCAGGTCTACCGTTTATCATGAGCGCAATCCAAATCTTCTCCAGGCATGCCTTGATGAGATTGATGAAGTCCTGACTGAAGCCAAATGATGAGAGAACCCTGTACAAAAAGGAACGATTCACTCTATCAAATGCATTGCACATATCAAGTTTTATGAGCATACCTTGTTCTTTGCGTGTGTGGCTGGAGTGTAGAGCTTCCTAGACTTGAATGACATTGTCCAGGATGTGCCTTCCTTTCACAAGCCCCCCTTGGACAGGGGAAATTAGCTTTTGTAGGAGAGGTTTGATTCTATTTGCCAACAGTTTGGCCACAATCTTGTAGGACGAATTACACAGTGAGATTGGTCTATATATGTCAAAGGAGCTTGGGCTTGCTTCCTTTGGAATTAATGCAAGGAAGGTAGAATTTATGCCTCCTCCAATCTTTGCCTTTCTCATGAAGCCGTCGACCATTCTGGTAAGATCAGTTTTAATTAGATCCCAGCATTTTCTGTAGAAGTGGATTGAAAACCCATCTGGCCCAGGTGCTTTATCTGGCTCCATGGACCAGACAATATTGGCAATCTCCTCCTCTATGGCGGGTCTCAATAGAATTTTATTGTCCTCTGCGCTGACAAGTTGAGGAATATTTGTGAGAAATTCCTCAACATCCTCCTCACTCCCTTCCTTATCTGCACTGAGTAGATTTTGAAAGTGGTTCACAGGGGCCTCCTTGATTTGATCAAAACCTCTGCATATCTGACCCCTAGATGTGATGATTTCTGCGATGTGATTTCTCGACAGTGGAGCTCTGTATTGTCTGTGGAAATACTTAATATTTCTGGCCCCAGCTTTGAGCCACAAGCTGTGTGACTTGATGCGCCACTATTCTTCCTCGGTTCTAAAAGAGTTGTATGTTTTCCTCTGTGCAGTGTTTTCATTATCTAGATCCATAGCTGAGATATCTTTCTCTTCCATCTCCACTTGGAGATCTTCCAACTGGTTGACTGCATCTTTTCTTTGACTGGTGGGAGTGACTGTGACTTTCTTTATCCATTCTTTTAAAGCCTTCTTTGTGTTTTTCATTTTCTGTTCCCAAACGTAACTTGGGGAGCCTGTTATTTCTATTCTCCATGTTTTTTGGACCGTTTTGTAGAACCCTTCCCTTTCTGTCCAAAGAGGATTGAAACGAAATGGTAGAGGGTCGATGTCTTCTTCTTCCTTTAGACATAGCAAGATTGGTTTATGATCAGAGGTTAATTTCGGAAGAATCTTAGAGAAAACAATTCTTTTATTCAGCATGATAGAACTGCTGGTGAGAAATCTGTCCAGCCTTGCTGAGATGTGTTGATCCCCTGTTATATTATTAGTCCAGGTGTATTTCCCTTTTACAGGCTTGAAATCTACTAAATCCCATTTTTGAATGAGGTTTTCCACTGTGATGAGAAAGGGGTCTCTCAGATTGGTCCCTCCTCTCTTTTCTTTGTGGTCTAAGATTATATTCAGATCTCCCCCTATGACTATATTCAAAGGATTATGCAATTCCAACTAGTCTAAGAGGGTTTTCCAGCAATCTTTCTTCTCATCATAATGCACAGGTACATACATATTAAACAGGGCTATCTTGAAATTACTTATTGTGTGACGCAGTTCTGTATAAATCCAGTGATGGGTCACATGGGAGCTCTCTAAAGAGAAGAAGTTTTTGGACCAAAATGTGCCTATTCCTCTCCCGCCGAACCTCTTGTGCTGACTACCTTTCCTGAATCAAATTTCCATCTTGAATTGCTTGTATTCAAAAGGGTTTCCCCTTCTATTTTGGTCTCTTGTAGCATAAGGATGTCTGTGGCTTCCATCTTCAATAAATCTCTAATTTTCTTTGCCTTATTGGGATTCCCCAGACCCCTGCAATTCCAAGAGATCAGCTGCATCATTTATAACTGGTTGGGGTAGGTCCACCTCCCTTGGGGGCCCTTTGTCTGGAGTTCCTTCCGAGTGTCATTTCTATGGTGGCTTGACTACCTAGGGTTTTTTATCTCTCTGATTCTTCCTCCCTAGCTTCTCTGTTTGATTTCCTCCCGCTCGCTTTGATGTCCTTTCTAGGGTCTCTTCATCCGATGTGCCCTCGTTTTCGACATTCTTCTTCTTTTGTTTGATAATATTAGCATATGAGGGGGATGAAGTAATGCATGGGTTCGGATTTGGGGTGTTGCCTGGATCTGATGGATCAGTGTTGTTCTACTGGGGAGGATCTTCCCTTTCTTCCTCTGGTGAATCAGAGGATGGGTTGAGAGATTCAAATGGATTTTTGTCCTCCTCTATTCTGATAGTATCCTTGCTTCCATCATTTTGTGTGCTTCCATTTTCTTGCCCTTCTGTGTTTCCTGTCTCCTTGCCTTTGTTTTTGTTGTTCTACCTGTTATTTGCTGATTTCTTTACATGTTTCCATTGCTCTCCTTTTTCTTTCTCTGCAGTTTCCTCATTTTTTTTCTTGCAATATCTTGCAAAGTGCCCATATTCATGGCAGTGCCGGCACTTAAAAGGCAACTGCTCATAATCAAGCTCTTGAATATGGGTCCAGTCTGCTACTAAGAGTTTGATGGCTTCGGGTAATCCTAGTTCAAGATCGACCTCAACGCAGATGCGGACAAAAGAGTATTGATCCTTCCTCAACGCCTGATCTATGTATCTACCAAGAGCGTTTCCTATGGATTGCAGAGAGTTCTGGCTCCAGTAGTGAAGGGGGAGATGTGGAAGGCGTACCCACACAGGTACCATCGTGGGCACATCCTGAGCTGGATCAAAGTCAGGAGACCATTTGTTCAGATAGAGTCCTTGAGGACCCATGAAGTATGGTCCGTTTCTAAATATCAGACTTCTATCCTCCGCATTTTCGAACACAAACACAAAGAAACCCTTGCCAACGAAATGGCTTTTTATACCTTCTCTGACCAGGGGTGTCCAGTTTCGCGTTACCCATTCCTCGACAGCTTTCGGGGATGGCCATAGCCCTGTAAACTGACCAATGAGGCCTCTTTCGGCGAGATTCAATGATGTTCTGCATGTTTCTTCTACCGGCAATGCCACCGTGGGAATACTTCCTAGTTTTTTGACAAACTTGGACTGAGGGCCAGTCGTCCGTTTCCCAGATGCTGCAACTAGGGTTCTGAACACTTCTAGTTCTGGAGGTAATGGCGGGGGAGCCATAGAGCCCCCACCAGGATCCATGTCTAGTGCACTCAAAGAGAGAAAGGTTGGTTTGGCGCTGCTAGGTCGGAGGTAGCGCCTCCATTCGGGGCGCAGATCCTACCAAATTTTGACCTGTCCCAAATACAAATATCCTGCCGATGTCTTCCTGCTTGAGATTACAGGAGCCTCAATCTGTTCAAAACCTTCTTGACCTTTGCGACAATGGCCAGCTCCCGGCCTGCAGGCTCGAGGGAAGCCCTCTGCGGGGTTTGATCAGGACCACAGCTCTTGCTAGCAATTTCACATAAGTAAATTTATAACTATGATAGCTTTTTGAAAAAGGGTAGAATTGTCTTTTTATAGCAGCAATGAAATCAGACCAAGTAATAGAGATATTACCATGTTTTTTGATCTCGTCTTGATTCCTTGATTCCCACCAAATGAGTGTTGCACCCTCCATTCTCCATGAAGCCAAATGAATTTTGATATCATCCTCTTTAAGGTTATGAATTCTACAATACACCTCCAACTGATGAATCCAGTTATCCAGCTTTTCTACATTAACTTCTCCATTGTACATTGGAAACTCGAATTTAACATCAATCTTTAGAAAATTTGATTTACCAATTCCTTTTACAGAATGATGATGAGTATGAGTAAGGGTTGTTTTAGTGGAAGAGTGTGAATATGTTTATGAATTATAACATGAAGAAGATGGTGGAGAGGGTGGAGGCTTGTCTTCATTCCCATTACCTCCTCCTGAAGAGCCTTCTCCTTTGGGAGATTTGGAACTTTCTCCTTGCAATCTGCTATTCCTCTCTTCATAGAGGACCTTTACCATATCTGTCATATCAAATAAATCCTTTATGAAGGTCTTCTCATCTTCTTTCATGGTAGGTTCTCCTTCATGTGAATGGAATGTTTAAATCTTATACTTTTCAAACTATTTCAAAGATTTAAAAAAATATATATCTCTTAAAAAAATAAAAAATAAAAATAAAAATTTAAAAATATATATATCTCTTAAAAAAATAAAAATCAAAATCAAAATATTTTGTCCTACATATACTCTATTTAGCATTCAAAAATACAATTTAAACGATGAAAAATAACACATTGTATATTGCACTCTAAAAAGTTTGCATGTGAAGAAATTTGATCCTCTTGGCTCATGTTAGATGCGTACTAATATGGATCTATGTTGGTTAATAATGAAATAATATATTGATAACCATAATAATTATTAAGAATAGTAGGTGTAGATATAATGTAAAAATATTTTCAACATTTTTAAATATCAACTAAATATATTTGTAATAATAATTAGTAAAAAAATACTATATTCATTTTTCTTAAAATAAAATATGGTTGTTTGGAGATTTAAAGGTTGGAAGATTATATAGTGATAACGCCATTTCCAATTACCAACATTAATCGGACTCAGGGTTGGAATTTGGATTCCCCTTTACCTGTCAAACTAACCCGACTCCGGGTTGGAATTTGGATTCCCCTTTACCCGTCAAACTAACCGGACTCGGGGTTGGAATTTGGAATCCCCTTTACCCATTAAACAAATTTTTTCTGGAGTTTTGGATGCTTATACTTCGGGGACTCAAGGTTGGAATTTGGATTCCCTTTTACCTGTCAAACAAACCGAACTCGGGGTTGGAATTTGGAATCCCCTTTACCCGTTAAACAAATTTTTTATGACGTTTTGGATGCTTATACTTGGGGGACGTTAAGTTTAAAATTCTTCCATTCAATAATGATGCTTTTATAATAAATTAACCTTCAACAATAAAATTTTGATTAAAAATTTTCCTTTCAATGATAATTATGTTAAAAATTTTCACATATATGAAAACAGAAACAAAATAACCCTAACACAGAAATGACATATTGAATCTTGAATCTTATTGTCCATTTATAATTAATAATGATAACATATTTTCTATTTTGAAATCTATTTTTTTATCTTAAAATTTTTTAATAATCAAATTAACAATCATGTTAAAATTAAAATTAATAGTCAAAGATTAAAAGTACTTGAATGTAAGTTTTGTTCAAATAAAGTATACACAGTCAACTATGCAATAGGCCTACTTTAGCAATCTTGTTATAATTTTAAACTTTAAACAAATTAGAAGAATGACTAGTTGATTTTAAATTAAAAACAACTTTAACTTAGAGTAAAGAAGAAGTAAAGCACATCTACATCATAGAATGATTTTTTTGTAGGTTGGCTTAGGTAAAAAATAATGTTGGTTGATTTTGGACTAAAATATACCATAAAGCAGAGTATAGGCACACAATCTTTACATTATATAATGATTTGTTAGAGATCAAACGATGTTGATGTCTTTGGAAATAAACTATATTGTCTTCACCAAATATACTATAAAGCATAGCATAGGCACACAATCTTTACATTATATAATGATTTGTTAGAGATCAAATGATGTTGATGTCTTTGGAAATAAACTATATTGTCTTCATCAAAAGATAGGATAACTGAATATACATTACTTAATCATATCAAAATAGCTAACACATTATTGTATTATCATTATTACTTTTGCATATGAGGAGGTAACTCAAAAAGAAAAATAAACATATTTTTTTGTTGAAGTAAGTTGGGGTCACTTAGTCTATAAAAATGTTTACACAACATGATAGGATAAGATTTGATGGATTTGATCCCTTTGGGAGCTTGATAGATTGGGAAAGATCTAGGTTGGTTTTATTATTATTATTATTATTATTATCATTATAAAATAATGCTCCTAATCAGGGTTGGAATTTGGATTCCCCTTTACCTGTCAAACAAATTTCTTCTAGGGTTTTGGATCCTTATACTTCCCATCAAGGGACGTTAAGTTTAAAATTTTGCCCTTCAACAATGATGTTTTGATAATAAATTAACCTTCAACAATAAAGTTGTGATTAAAAAATTTCCCTTCAATAATAATTATGTTAAAAAAATTCACATATATGAAAAAAGAAACAAAATAACCCTAACACAAAAATGGCTTATTGAATCTTGAATTCTATTGTCCCTTTATAATTAATGATGATAACATATTTTCTATTTTGAAATCTATTTTTTATCTTAAAAAATTTCAATAATCAAATTAACAATCATGTTAAGATTAAAATTAATAGTCAAAGATTAAAAGTACTTGATTGTTGTTAAAATAAATAATACACAGTCAACCATGCAATAGGGCTTACTTTGTTAATCTTGTTATAATTTTAAACTTAAAACAAATTAGAAAAATGATTAGTTGATTTTAAATAATAATAAAAACAACTTTGACTTAGAGTAAAGAAGAAGTAAAGCACCTCTACATCATAGAATGATTTTTTAAAGGTAGACTTAGGTAAAGAATGATGTTGGCTGATTTTGGACTAAACTATGCCATAAAGCAGAGTATAGGCACATAATATTTACATTATATAATGATTCGTTAGAGATCAAATGATATTGATGTCTTTGGAAATAAAACTATATTGTCTTCACCAAAAGACATGATAACTGAATATAAATTATCTAAGCATGTCAAAATAGTTAACACATCATTGTATTATCATTATTACTTTTGCATGCGAGGAAGTAACTCATGGAGAGAAAAAATAAACATATTTTTTGGTTAAAGCAAGTTGGGAGTCACTTAGTTTATAAAAATATTTACAAAATATGATAGGATAAGATTTGATCCCTTTGGGAACTTGATACATTTAAATTTCAGATAATGATTTAATTATTAATAATTGTAATTATTATTATTATTTTATTATAATAATAAAACAATACTCCTAATATCACTTCCAATACTCATTTCTAATGTTCGCAGACATATGCATATATTTTCACACTTTCAATTTAATTTCATTCGAAACAGATTTAAATATTGAATTAAAAGAAATAAATTTAGATATTAAAAATATATAATAAATAAAATAAAATTTTTAAGTTTATCAAATTAAAGTGTTTTTGAAAAAATAATTAAAAATATTTTATTATTTATTTTTCAATAAATAAATAAAATAATTATTGATTTTTCTTTTTAAGAATTTATAAAGGTGTATTTTACAATTCGTCTTAAGTTTATATAATTTACATACATTTTGATTTTAAATATATATAGAATATAATTTATATGTTTGCCTTCAAACTCCAACAAACGGACTCATCTCACCTAAAACTGCGCTCCACATTGAATTCATCACTCTGGCCTCACACATTTTTGCAAGCAACTGCGTGTAAATACCTATGGAATAGCCTATTGACAAAAATAAACATTAAACATTAAGTATTTGTTCTGCATTGCTCATTTAATATTTTGTCTTTCCACAAAGCTTAATTCATCAAAGAAATTGTTTGTTGTGTAATTAATGATATTAATTAATATAATGTTGAATTTTAATAGTTATATATATTTTCCCGGATCCGGGTGTTTAATTGTCTGATCAGTACGTGGGCAGCTAAATGGGTAGGCGCGTGGCTTATTACCACCGCCACTATCTCTATCTCTATCTCTATCTCTATCTCAATCTCAATCTCTATCTCAATCTCAATCTCTATCTCTATCTCAATCTCAATCTCAATCTCAATCTCAATCTCAATCTCTATCTCTATCTCTATCTCTATCTCTATCTCTATCTCTATCTCAATCTCAATCTCAATCTCAATCTCAATCTCAATCTCAACTGCGTGGTATTGAACAGAGATTATCTTAACTGCGTGGTTGAAATTATATTAAATAGTCTCATGACTATGCACACATGGATTAAATCCCACTCTTATGTCATATTTTCGCTTTATTCGTTTGAGTTTATCTTGGATGGTTGAGAAGAATAATTGTTATTCTCCCCACCAAAATTCAATTTCCACAAGTGATATGATGATCTTTGTTACAATAAATTTAAGATTTATTATTATATCTAAGCAAAGACCAAAACATGTATATTCTTCAAACAACTAACTTAAAAGTTTATAATGTAATTATTGGAATACATTATTTCAAAGTTAAAATACATCATTAAATAAAATGTGAAGGAAGGAAGCTAAAGAACTAACCCTCATTAGAGATCAATGATTTTCGAATACATTAGATGTAGCGAATTTATGCAAATTGTGGATACTTACATTTAAAAGCAAAATGTATTAAAGTTAGTGGGTTTATGCAAGTTCCCAATACTTCAGATTGGAAAGAAAATCAAACAAGGGTTATATGCAACATAGTCCTTGCCAAATAATTTTAAATATAAAAATGCTTAAATGTATGTTAATGATTTGAAGATATCTATAAACTTATTGTGCAATATATATATATATATATATATATATATATATATATATATATATATATATATTAGATTTAACATTATGGTTATTATTTTTTAGAAATTGTAGCAAGAAATACTCAATTTGACTTGTGCCTTAGTCAAATTGAGTAATTTGATTTTCCACATCAACAAGATGACTTGGATGGCAGTTAACTTGTGTGACATTGCCTTGTTTCCTGGTTAACTCAGTAAATTCGAGTTATATGCTTGGAGTAGAGTTGTGCATGTAGTGATTGCTAAAATTTAGCAATCTACTTCAGTTATTTTCAATTGAACTCAATTAATTGAGCTCAATTCATTATTTGAGTCAGTTGAAGGTCAATTGAGTAGTAGAATTGTTGTTAACTTAGTGATCTCTCGATTAAACTGGTCAATTAGCTAAAAATAACCCAAATATGCATGGAATTCAAATTTCCTAGCTGGAGTGGAGGAAAAGGCACATTGTAATTATCAAATGTATACTAGTTGAGTGTACAAGCTTGGCATTGATGATTCATTCCTTTGGAATTACACAAGCAAATAGGAGGAAATTCCTATCTTTTAGGAGCTAATTTCCTCAAGGATTGCAAATAGGAGGAAGTTGGGGCCTTCAATTAGCTAAGTGTTGGACAAAGCAGGAAAATTCGCAGGAGAACAGGTTTACAGTGTGCTTCAGGATCGAAGCAAGACATTGTAATAGTTTTTCATTCTCATTTGATTAATGAAAAGCAGTGAAGGAGCTTTTCCCAGTCGGTTTCCCATGCAAAACCATTGTGTTCTTGTGGTTTTGATGGTTGCAAGCCATTACATGTGTTTCTAAATTGTGATTTCCATTTCGCATAATAATGGAGGAAATTTGTAATCTCTTGTTTCTGTTCGAATTCATCAGTAGTAGAAAATTTCTATTAATTTCTACATGGTATCGGAGCATAAATCACACTAGAAACTAGTCAATAGGTCTTCTCCTTCAGAGATTTTGATTTGCAGATTTAATGAAGTAGTTTTTCTTCTATGCAGGAAAATGTCTTTCAACGAATTGAGATTGGAGTATTCCCTAGAGGGAAACTCGAATTTCATAGCTTGGAAGGACGGGATGGAAGTTGTATTCGATGATAATGGTGTGTTAGAGTACATCAAAACTGACATTCCAAAACCAATAGTATCAGATGCACAACAGTTAGCCTAGTGGAAGAAGGATACCACAAAAGCATGGAGGATCATCCTAGAGGGTGTGAGAGACCACATAGTCTTGAATTTACATGGCAAGGAGACTCCCTTTTCTATGTGGAAGACCCTCACTGAGATATTCAAAAATAGTAGTGATGTCAGGAAATTGGCATTGAGGGACAATCTTAGAAACAACTACATGTAGAAAAATGAGACCATTCCACATTACCTCTCCAGATTCACTCAGTGCCAAGATGAGCTTGGAGTTGGATAAAATATATTGTCTTCAAAGCTAGTGAGCCTAGCTCTCTTAGGCCTTCCAAAATCCTAGCACAACTACTAGGACTCTATAAATGGAAGGGACAAATTACTGAATTGGGAGAGACTTTGGTCTGATTTGGTGTAGGAAGAAATCTGGAGGAACACTAGAGATGGAATAACATCTAAATATGAGGAAGAAGAGCATTTTTCCTTGGTTGGGAAGCACAAGAAGGCCAAAATCAAGCTAGATTCCATCCAAAACAATGGCAAGAAGAAGGACTTAAGCAAGATGAAATGTTTTCACTACCATGAATTTGAGAACTGTGCAATAAAGTGTGTGCACAAAACTCTAACAAGAAGCCTTCAGGACAAGCAGGAGGTGAAGCACTTGCCTCACAATTAAAATTAGACTTCACCCTAATTGCATGCATGGTTAGCATTGTAATGGGGAGTGTGCGGTATCTATATTTAGGTGCCTCATTCCATATGACAGGATGCAAAGAATTCTTCAATAGCCTAGAGGAGAAGGATCTCCATATGCACATATAACTTGGGGATGATGGGTGGTACAGTACCAAACGAATTGGAATTGTTTAAGACCATCTGAAAGATGTTATGTATGTACCTGGGCTGAAGAAGAACTTGATCTTTGTAGATGTATTATAGGATATAAGTTATAATGTTTTTTTTAGTGAGGGGAAATCCTTTCTGAGACATGTAGCCACCGCAAAAGTGAAACAAATTAGAGTTAGAGTGAAAAATCTCTACAAACTTAAGGTGAAAGCTTGCACTTCACTGAGTAGCAAGGAAAAAAAGGTGCAAAGTCGAGATGTTGGAGAACTCTGGCACAGACGCATGGGACACTTACATCATGGGGCCTTAAAAATCATGTAGCAGATTACCACCAGTCTCCTGAAATGCATCTGTGACCAGCATGATGTCTGCAAGGGATGCACAGTGGGGTAATATGTCAAATCCACCTTCCAAGGTCAAGATAGTAGAGCTAGATCAAGCTTGGAGTGAGTCCACTCTTATGTATGTGGACCATTTTATACAACCTCTACAACAAAGCACGGGTATTATGTTATTTTTGTCGATGAATTGTCTAGAAAATGTTGGATCTTCTTGATGCGAAAGAAGGATGAAATTTTCTCCAAAATTGTTGAATTCAAAGCATTGGTTGAAAAGGAGACTGGTCAGAAATTGAAAGTCCTGAGAAGTGAAAATGGAAGAGATTTTGTTTCTAGCACCTTCAAGTACTTTTGTGCCAAAGAGGGTATTAGAAGAGAACTGATAGCACCCCATAACCCACAACAAAATGGGGTGGTTGAAAGGAAGAACAGAAGCATAGTAGGAGTGGAAACAGCCATGTTGCATGATCAAGGGCTTCCTTTACATCTATGGGAAAAAACATGCAACGCCGCAGTTTATTTGTAGAACATGAGCCCTCATAGAATACTTGGCATGATCACACAGAAGAAGATTTGTCTGGGAGGAAGCCAGATGTATCTCATTTTTGAATTTTTGGAGCTATTGGGCATTTTCATGTCTCCAAGGACAGCAGGAAGAAATTGGAGCCTACATCTAAGATGGGGGTCTTTGTAGGATAGAGAGAGACTCCACATAACTATAGGGTGTATTTTCCCTTACTCAGAGTGACAATAGTGAGGAGAGATGTCGAATTTGATGAGAAGGCCATGAGATGCTCTGTAGAACGAGATCTAAGTATCCCACCAAAGGAGGAAATTCTATCTCTGGAGGAGGAGCCTCAGACAGAGCTTCATGAGGTTGTGGAGAAACCACCTGTGGAGGAGCAGACAGGAGGCTAAGTGGAGGCACCCACTCAACTAGAATATTCTAGAGGGGACGAAGAGAACCAGGGAAGTTGGAAGATTGGTATAAGATGCACGAGAGCATGTGGGAGCTCCTACATCTCAACACAGGCATAGGAGTTCACTAGACAAGTACATTGGATATATGGCTCTCATGGCATAACTCAATGAGATGGAGCCTTCTTCATTTGAGAAATCAATTTCTCAACTAGTGTGGGTTGATGCCATGGTGGAAGAGTATGACTCCATCATGAAGAATAGTGTATGGGATTTAGTGTCGAGACCAAAGAATAAGTCAGAGGTTGGTTCCAGATGGATCTACAAAGTGAAGCATGTAGTTGATGGGAGTATCGAGAAGTACAGTGCCAGATTTGTGGCCAAAGGATTCTCTCAGATAGAGGGAGTGGACTATGAGGAAACATTTTCCATACTGGCAAGATATTCCTCAATCAAAGCCATTCTAGCATTAGTTGCGCAAATGGGGTGGAAGATCCATCAAAAGGATGTGAAGATTTCCTTCCTCAATGGTGTTGTTAAGGAAGAAATTTTCATAGAGCATCCAAAGGGATTTGAAACTTATGACAAGGAGACACATGTATATAAACACATGAGACCTTGTATGGTCTCAAACAAGTGCCCTGGGAATGGTACACTCGGATTGACACATATCTCAGTGGATTGTGCTTCACCAAAAATGAAGCAGATGTCAATCTCTATCACATTGTGGTAGATGGCAAGTTACTTATCTTGGTATTGTATGTTGATAACTTGATACTTACAGGGATGAGCAGTTTATCTAATCTTGCAAGGACCTTGCAAGAGAAATCAAAATGAAATACATGGGCTTGATGCATTACTTCCTTTGGCAGGAAGTATGGCAGAGTGATGGTGAGTTGTTTGTGAGTCATGGGAAGTATTCCTCTGAAATACTTCAAATATTTCACATGGAGAAATGCAATCCTATGGACACACCTATAGCTACAAACTGGAGGAAGGAGAGTGCTACTTCAGGAGAGGCAGTTGATGATACCATCTACAGAAAACTTGTGGGATCCTTGATGTATCTAGTGAACACAAGGCTCGACATATGCTATGCAATTAATCAGTTGATTCAATCCACGATGAAGCCTACCAAGCTACATTGGAAGGCAACAAAGCATGTGTTAAGATATCTCAGCGGCACAATCGAGTATGGGATATGGTACAGGAGGATAGAGGTAGTGAAGCTTCAAAGGTTCACAGATGTAGATTGGGCATTAAGTCCATCAGACATGAAAAGTACTTCAGGTTCTATCTTCAATGTTGGGTCTGCAACTATTTCCCAGTATAGTAGGAAACAAAGGTATATGGCACTCAGCTCAGTAGAGGTTGAATACATGGTTGCAAGTCAAGCAACATGTGAGGCCATATGGATGAGGAAAATACTTGTGGGTCTTTTCAATCAGGGGATGGATCCGATAGTGATTTATTGTGATAATTAAAGTTGTATTAAACTCTTTGACAATCTAGTATTTCATGACAGATCCAAGCACATTGATATCAGATACCATCACTTGCCAAATATGTATGACAGTCAGCAAAATGATAGCATTTATGGAAGCAACATGTAAATCATTAACAATCTGTGGAATTCCCTTAGTTTTAAGAGCTCGAGGAGTAGGATAATCTACAAAATCCATGTCATTATTCAACAAAATATTTCCCTATATCTTTCAATCTGATGATAAAATGGGAAACTGCTCGTTGGGTTGATAATGTGTATTCCATAAACCCGGTTAGCCATATATATTTAAAGAAAATGAATGTAAATGTTTTTCGATTAGAGAAAAAAAACATATAATAATATTATCTCTGAGTTCAAACTTTTGTGATTCATATTTTTTTGAGATAGATCTCGAAATAATAATAACATTTTAATCTAATTAATATATAAATGGTTTCCTTAGAAAATAAAATAAAATGTTTTCCATACTAACAAATAAAATATTTTTTTTAATATGGAAATAATTGTATTCCAATACAAATTATCAACATCGAAGGAATTTGCAAATACATAATCTAAATCCAATACACACAATCCACATGGAAGGAATTTACAGATAGCAATGCATATGGGAAGCCCTTCTCATATGCCAAATTTTACAAAAGAAAATGCCCCCTTTCTCGTCCACGACATGGACAATGGGCTTCTGGGCTTTCACTTGCTATTGCTTCCATAATGCAGGTGTAGATGGATACATGTTGATGCAATTACACATTTAATCATCGAATACTTAGAAGTTGAGGCATATTTAAGATAAATAATATCAAGAATGTGAATGTAAACTATATATTTGTAATTTTTCATATAATCTTGCAAAAAAATAATCTAATGTTCCACTCTCTATATCAAAATTGTGAATGTAAAGTATATATTTGTAATTCTTCAATGTAAAGTATATATTTGCAATTCTTCATATAATCTCTACTATCTATATATAATATATATATATATATATATATATAATATATATATATATATATATATATATATATATATATTCCACTCTCTATATGTGTTATATGCTCTACTCTTTAGTGTCTGATATGTTAGCAACTTTTGCAATGAGAAAGTCTTTGATTCAACAAACACAAAATCTAAAAGCAATGCTCAACATGCATGTTATCGACCTAATGGATAAAAACAATCTTACTCTAATATGCAGATATTCTCGTTTACTTAAATCACTTATGGGATAGCCATTAGAACATGCTCACGGAAAAATCAGTTTCTCTTCATGGAGAGATACCAGAGGAAATTTCAGCCTAAAAGGGGTCTCCTAAGGAAAAATAATAAATAATAGTTAAACTAATAAATTAAGAGTTATGATTTTTGGAGAACAAAAAAAATATACTTTTTGAATTGTATTTTTGGTTTATCTCCTTATAAGTTTACTCAAATTTCAAGTGTAAACACTCGGATGCGGAATTAAATTCCTCATCCAAAGAGTATTCATTATGCATACTTTTGAGAAGACTCGTGTTGATAAAAATTGAAGATACATTTAAAAAGTATGTTGAACACGCTTTTTAATGTATCTTCAATTTTTATCAATGTGGGTTCTCTCAAAAGTATGTATAATGTGCACTTGTTGGATGTGGAATTTAATTATGCATTCAACGAGTGCCTACACTTGAAATTCGAGCAAACCTATAAGGAGATATGCCAAAAATACAATTAAAACCAAGTAGTTTTTTTTCCCTCCAAAATATTCACATATACCTTTTTTTGAATTTAAAGGATTTTTTATTGGTTTACATATTATGACATGGCAATTAGATGAAAATTTCATGGGCACTTTTAGGCTGAATTTTCCTCTAACGAATGCATTAGATCTTCAATGCAACTTAGTCCCTGCCACTTAAATAGAAATTATGCTTTCATAAAAATTTGCAAATTGATATATCAAATGGGAAAATTAATTTCCAACTATGGGCAAGGAGTTGCATAAATTTTGGTGGGTAGTAACCATTACTAAGTCTTCATATTTACATTTTTACTCCTAACTATTAAAGTGCTAAAGAACACATAAATAATGGTGTGCAGTAACTCTTGGTAATTATATTTATTTACATCTTGTTACTATCTATTTTTTAGGCAAATACTTGCTTAAACTTTTCAAAAAAAATAATTTTGGTTGATTTTCCTACAAAGCTTAACAATGAAAAAACAATCCACAAATATATAAGATTCATGGCATAAATATCACAATTACATTCAAAAATTATGGTAGAAAAATATGAGACAGTGGTCCACATGACTCAATGGCTACAATAAGGCCTTCAAGTTTATGGTCCAATCAAATGTTTAAAAAAAAATTTGTAATAATATTGAAAAAGAAAATTGTTTTTCAAAATTAAACATTATAAGTTGTATTGGTCAATGCTAAACTAATAGTGGACAACACGCAAATCGATTGCTAAAGCTATGCCTTGACAAAACTAATAACTCTTATAAGAAGTTAAATAATGAGTATATAATCTGTTATTTTTATGATATATAGAAAAGATTTAATCAAATTCTATGTTAAAAAAAATAAATAAATATATTGAATTTTAATATTTTTATTTAAATTGTAAAACATATAATTAGTAAAAAACTATATTACTAAAAATAAAGTTTTATTTAAAAATAATAATATAATATTTTTTAATTATATATATAGAGATAGAGAGAGTAAAGAGGATAAATTATTGTTATCCTTCTCATTAACATGATGAACTTCATTATAATGATTTCAACCTTTATTATTGGGTTTAAGGTATATTCTTCATAAGAAATATACAAGTATTTCTCATAAAATAGACATTTATATTATTATTATTATGTTTTCTAATTTGTGTGAATGATGAGATGAACTTACTTATATTTTGAGCAACCACAACTTAAGGACATTTAAACCATCAATATCTTAATTTTCTAATTTTTTATTAAACTTGTTATTTTAAAAATAATAATAATAATAATAAATAATAAATTTGAAAAACACATTACCTATAAATTGTTTCAACTAAACAATTGTAAAGAACAAAACTTTAATACAACAACTTCAATACATCTATAACAAGCATAGGCAAATAACGGTACATATTTAATGGATGGGAAGAATATCACACATTTCTTCACGGTATTTGATCCTAGATTTATTAACCTCATAATTTTGTTGGTTTTAGATTTTTTAAAATTCTTTAAAAAAATTATTTTTTAATTAAAATGTAATTAAAAAATTAATAAATGTACATATTTTATTGAACATAAACATAATAGTGTGTTAACCTTTTAAAAGAATAAAAAATTATATATAATTTTATTTTAATATAGCATTTATTTATAATTAATATTAATTTACATAACGAATTATTAGTTGATAGCTAAATACAAAAAATATATAATTATGTATTTTGAATGTTATTGGAAGAAAAAAATCAAATCAAAAATCCACTTTGAAGAAAACAAAGTAAACATTGAAAACCACTAAAAATAGGGTTATGTTGTCGCCACAACCACTACACTATCAAAACTTGCCTCAGTAGCGATTTTGAATGGGTCCCCTAAAAGTTGGTTTTCTAACTCTTCGAATGGTTTGCTTAGTCCTAGAGACTTTAACTTGTTGCCAAACCAAATTTTCAATTATTAATGGTCAAGCTCCCCCCTTTAATAAATCCCTAATGCACGGTCCATTCATCACCCAGCCTAGCCCTCCATTCATTCCCTCCATCGGAACCTTTTCAGCCCTCAAAACCCCCTATCACATTTTCATTCCCATTATAACTCTTTGTAATAGAAATACTCGAAAAATGCCCAACTTACCCTTTTTTCGCTTAATCGCAATCAACATTAAAACACAACACATACCTGGCTTCCACACCCGATGGTTTTATTAACCAAAATGCATATATTTCGGGTCCAGAGCCCCATCGCATATCACTATCAGCGGGGTCTGGGGCTTTTATATAACGCGCTCCACGGTATTTCAGACCCGGCAGCATTATTAATGTATTTTATATATATCGGGTCCGGAGCCCCATCGCATATCACAATCGACGGGAGTCAAAGCCGAGCCATAAGGCTGATGTGATATAGCGGACCCGATAGGGCTATCAACTTTGATACATATGTTATCGGGTCACCCCGCCCCGCCCCCCCTCAATCGCTTATCGCAATCGGCAGAACCCAAGGGTTATATAGATGTTTCACTCTAATATGCCGGACCCGTCGATGATCATGAATTTGGGCATATATTATTTCAAGTTTTCCCGTATAATCTTGTGTTTTACCAAAAGTGTTAAGGTCGGGGCTTTTCAAAGAAAATCATACATTGCGGACGCGCTAGGGAAATTAAGTGCAGTATATATGTATTTTGAGTCTGCCTTTCCCGATTTCTTATCACAATCAGCGGAGCCCAAGGGTTATGTAGTTAGCGAAGGAGCGATGACTGGACCCGCCGATAATTATAAGCTCGGGTATATAAAATTTGAAGTTCGATTGTACGACCCGGACGCGGGTTTTCCCTTGTTTCTTATGTATTCGATAAAATTCTATGGTCACGGTTTTTAGTGAAAAATCCCATATGGCGGACCCGATAGGGTATAGATTCCCGCCTATAGTATTTCAAGTCAGATTTTCAATTCGATTTTGTGCTTTATGATGATTTTCAATGTAAAGCGAGTTTTCGCTTGCGGGACTTAATCGATGCGTGAGTTAAAAAAAAATGGGCCAATTCTTTCACATTTATACCTTCTGATGTAATAAATGTTTAATGAAGGCAAGATTCGTGTTTTGTAAGCATGTTTGCCATATTTCTCACAATCATAGTTGATATGAATTATTTCTGCAGGCAAATTCGAGTAGACCCGGTGACGGATAAATGGAAGCTATATCAAGATGACACCTCTGCACCACCGGTGTCAATATTGCAAAAACACACTCTGCAAAAGGGAATATGGACCACCATAGTGCATAATGAAGGCACTCTCTGTGTTCAGCAGAAGCACTCATGACAGCATTGATCCATCAAGATGTCATTACTTCCAAACACACATTCAGTCATGCCAGATGTGAGATGATGAGCGCAGTGTTTTCAGTTTCCTTCAGGAAATAATAAGGGATAACGTCCGCTATATACAGGTGTGAAGAGATGACACACAGTCATTCTCTTTCAATCAACATATATTCATCCCTCAAGAAACGAAGTGCTAGAGTGATAGGAAATGCCCTCTACATCTGTGTGTTCTGATCTGTATATTCAAGAGAACAACGGGAAGGCAAAAGGAGGCACTGCTGAGAGGGGAGACACCGCTGATAACCATATTCATTCTTTCTTCCTAGTCGTGCACATGTTAGGGGTAGCAGATGAGGAAGTAGTATGTTGCTTATTCCCTTTCACTCTGATTGGTGTGGCCTCCACATGGTACTTCAGTTTGAGAATAGGATCGATCACCTCAGCCTTTCAGCAAGCCTTTTTAGACAAATTTGGCGATGACAAAACACCTGCAGCCTTAGTTTTAGAGCTATCCCGTTTGAAAATGGACACCAAAGAAAGGGTCAAGGATTTCAACATCGGGTTTAACACTTTGTTCAATAGAATCTCGGCTGACGCTAGACCTACTGATGAGGTGGTCATGGAATTTTATATCACTGCTCTCCCTATCCCTACTGCGATGTTGGTCAAAAGAAGTAATGCACAAACTTTACAAGGTGCTATCGATGAAGCAATAAAAGTCGACAATGAAATGATCAGTCTCACAGCATGTCATCGTACAACCGAGGGGAAGAAAGCCTCTCAGTAATCCAAGAAGTATAATGGGAGTGATAACAAAGTGGCTGAAGGCAAAGAAAGGGACACCACAAATGTGGAAGGTTTGCATCGGATTATTAAGAAACTGATAAACACAGTTATCGATATGAAAAGGAATGCTAGATAGAGTACTAGTGGGAATGGAGGAGAGTATTACAATAGAAAACCGTTCAAACCTTTCTATCGTAAGAAGATAGAAGGTGGTCAAGGTCAACTTGCGTTACCTACTCCACCCAATGAAGGGAATTTAAATCTGGAAGAGTTGGCTCTTATCAGATCACTCCTCGACAAAGAAGAACCTATAGTGGAGCTGGAGCCAAAACAAGAAAATGAGGAATAACATCAAGTAGAAGCCCTTGGACGAAGAATCTCAAATCAATGTACTATGGGATTTCTATACAAATGAGAATGATGATGACGAAGGAGATAGTATGGCAGAGATCCACACTAATGAAATCCACACACGAAGTAAGGGACCACTTGCAGGTGTGATGAAGCCTGTAGACCAAATAAAGAAATATGTCCACCCTTTGAAGGCACCAGCTCCCAAAGTTCTGATTGAGAAGGGTAGACCAAGTGGTGAGTCCAAGAATACCCCAGTTGTAAACCATCCAGAGAAAGACAATACAACTCGCACTGCAACGAAGGCGACTCAAAATGGTAAACCCCCACCTAATAATGGAAAAATTGGTATGTTTACTCTGCCCTATCATGTTTATGACATTGATTACAATATTGTGGATGATCTTAAGAAATCGAGGGCTAATATCACATACTTTGATTTGCTAAAATTAACGCAGCAAAGAGATCTGCTCCTGAAAGCTATGAATGAGAAGAACTACAAAGTTCCCACCATCCCAAGTAGCCAAACCAAGAATTCAGTGTCCAGACCTGTCAACACCTCCATTACAGCCCAAATGCCATCAGTTATGGAAGCCACTCTGTCCAAAATGAATCGAAACCCCCAAGATGTCAGTGCAGCCATGATAGGGATAAAATCAAAATCCATGACTCCACCTTTCCTTATCACATTTGATATCCTCAACATGAACGTACACAATTGCTTGGTAGATTCTGGTGCCTCGTCCACTGTGATGCCTTGTGTTGTTGCCAAAAGGCAGCATGTGATACCCGAGAAAACTGGAACTTGAATTATGCAATTAGACAGGACAAATGTGAAAGTGATTGGGGAATTGAAAGATGTGTTGATTCAGATGGCTGCTAAACCACAATACACACAAGTCATTGATATAGTGTTAGTCGATATACTCGAGGCTTATGGAATGCTACTGAGCAGGGATTGGTCATCAAAACTCAATGGATATTTGTAAATTGATTGCTCCCATCTCTTGCTACTTCAGAAGGGAAAAGGTGATATGTTGAGAGTTGATCGAGAAAGATACATGAAGTATGTGGTAACGGAACTAAATGGTCCCAATGAACCTGTAATGTTTACCAACTCTATCCTTGGGAACTATAGTTTCAATGTTTATGCTACAAAAACCTGTTTTGGAGAATTCCATGCAAAAACAGTTGAAGAAACTTTGACATACACACAGTTGGAAGCTTCCCCCCATAATCCAACTAATGAACTATCTTGTATTATAGTAGGTGATAGGACTAATTTCGTAGATAGCAGTTCAATTGATGTAACATTAAATTCTATATTTTGGACACTCTATTTCGATGGCTCTAACTGCCTTGAAGGTGCAGGTGTTGGGAGCATTTTCATTGACCCGCAAAGGAACCAACATTTGATGGCTAGTCGGTTGGAGTTTGCATGCACCAACAATATGGCAAAATATGAAGGTTTGTTGCAGGGCCTGAAGAAAGCCATTGATTTGAAGGTGAAAAATCTTAAATTTTTTGGTGACTCACAGATAATCGTGGATCAGGTAAGGAAAAGGATACACTGCAATTCACCACACCTGGTAAGGTACCAGCATGAGGTATGGAGCTTAATTGACAATTTTGATTCTTTTAATATCACATACATACCTCAAGGGAAAAACCAAGATGTTGATATGATGGCTAGTATGGCTGCTAAACTTTTTCCTGATTTTAGATTGAAGAAGAATAAATGTTATGTTGAATTGATTTTCAGACCATCTGTGCCTAATAACATCTCAAATTGGTAGGTGTTTGAAGATGACAAGCAAATCCTTGAGTTCTTACACTGCGAGAAGAAATTCAAGAATGTAGTCATTAGTGAGAAAGAGAATTGTAAGCTTATAAGCAAGAGGGAAGATGAGGAAAAGGATCACCCCAATGTGATTCCCAAGTCAATTGTTAAGATGGAGCACTTGTATGACTTGCATGATAAGTTCAAGAATCCGACTAACTGCAAAACGCATAGCTCATCCATGAAGTATGAATCGGTCAACTTGGGAACCAAAGAAGACACAAAAAACATCAATCTGGGCTTGGGGTGTTCTCCATAAGAAAATGCTGCATTTGTCAAGCTATTTAAAGAATACAAGGATGTCTTTGCATGGACATATGGAGACCTAAAAACCTTTGATACCAGCGTTATGCATCATGTAATTCCTTTGGAAAATGAGGCTAGGCCCTACCAACAAAAGCTTTGTAAGATGCATCCAAGCCTAGAACCGTTGGTGAAGATAGAATTAAACAAAATGTTGGATGCTAAAATCATCTTTCCTATCAGACACACACGCTGAGTAGCCAATCTCATTCCAGTGATAAAGAAAAATGGAGACATCAGGTTGTGTATTGATTTCAGAAACCTAAACAAAGCATCACAAAAGGATAACTATCATGTCCCTTCTATGGAGCACATTCTTCAGTGCGTTTATGGGTCTGAAATGTTGTCCCTATTAGATGAGTTTTCAGGATATAATCAAGTGTTGGTATCTAATGGGGATCAGCGTAAGACAACCTTCAACACTAAATGGGGCACTGACGCATATTGTAAAACGCCTTTTGGACTTATTAATGCGGGCGCCACATTCCAGAGAGCTATGGATATAGCTTTCCGAGGATTGATTAACAGATCAGTAGTAGTATACATGGATGACATTACTGTGTATTCATATCGCAAAAGGGATCATATTTATCACTTGAAACAAATTTTTGAAAGATGCCGAAGATACGGAATATCGTTGAATCCCAAGAAGAGCATCTTCGCAGTCACAGAAGGGAAAATACTGGGTCATATCCTCTCTAAAGAAGGGATTGTTACTGATCCTAAAAGGATAGAGACCATCATGAGAATACAACCCCCTGTAAACAAAAGGGCAATGCAATCTTTCTTCGGGAAGATCAATTTCATTAGGAAATTTATCTCAGGTTTCGCAGAAATAGTGCGCCCCATGCAGCTGATGATGAAGAAAGACGTTGTGTATAAGTGGAGCGATGAAGCCAAGAAAGTGCTTCAACAAATCAAGGAATCCATCGCGGAAGCTCCTGCACTGGTCAACCCCAATTTCGGCAAGGAATTCTCTTATACACTTTTGCTTCTGATGTTTCGTATGCCGCAATACTCACTCAAAAAAATGATGAAGGCAACGAAGTCTCTATTTCTTATATGAGCTCTAATCTTCAAGGGGCCAAACTGAACTACCCAGAAGTGGAGAAACAAGGCTTTGCATATTTCAAAGCCGTAAAACACTTCCGCCTTATTTATTAAAGATTGGGACTAAAGTAATCGTTCCCCATCCTGCTGTGAGAGCCCTCTACGTGAAAAAAGAAATGGGTGAATGGAGAGGAAATTGGATAACCGCACTTCAAGATTTCAACCTCGAGATTAAGCCGGCAAAGATAGTTTGAGGGCAGGGATTGTGCAGGCTAGCAACAGAAGCCTTGGCTGATAAAGAAGGGGTGTCCAAAAAACCAGAAGCACGGAACATGCAATATGCACAAATGGAATTTAGGGAGGAGCCCCTATGGATTAATGAAGCGTTGATGTGTGAGCGTGAAACATCGGAAGCCCTTTTAGATCTTGAGTCGTGGTATTACAACATACGCTTCTATCTAATACGGGGATCATGTCCTGAACACATGGACGCATCACAAAGGAGAGTGCTCAGGGTGAAATCTAATCAGTATCATTTGGCCAATAACACATTATACAGAAAAAAATTATGATGGAATCTAGCTGAGGTGTTTGGAAAAGGATGACATCGACCATGTCTTGAAGGAAATGCATGATGGTCCAGCAAGTGGTCACTATGGAGGAGAGACCACTGCTCACAAAATATTAAGAGCTGGATATTATTGGCCCGCAGTCTTCAAAGACTCGAATGCTTACGCTCGGAAATGCAAGGTGTATCAAACCACTGCAAGACGAGAAAGAAATCCAGTTGTTCCCCTCAGGCTCATTATGATTTGTCGCCCATTCCAAAAATGGGGCCTAGATGTCATAGGCGAGATCACACCAAAATCTTCGCAATAGCATAAGTATATACTCACAGTGACTGACTACTTCACCAGATGGACCGAATTCATCCCGCTTCAGAAGGTAAACAAAGATGAGGTCATATCATTCATTGAGAAATTCATTATCAACAGGTATGGCATCCCTGACACTCTCATATTTGATAATGCTTCTTACTTTTCATCACTGAAACTGATTGAATTTTCTATTGATAAATCAATTCACATAAGGTAAGCATCAAACTATTACCCCCAGAGAAATGGGAGTTGCAGAGTCATCAAATAAGAACCTCATACGCATAATCCGTAAGTCTGTCACAAACAACTAGAGGAACTTGCACAACACTCTATCAAATACCCTTTGGGCCGATAGGGTCACCCCAAAAGTGGCCTTAGGAAACTCCCCATACTTCCTCATCTATGGATAGGAATCCATCCTGCCTCCCAATGTTACCCTTCCCTCTTTACAGGTCTCCCAAGCTTCAAGAGGAACCCCCTCTACCTTACTTCAAGAGAGGATCAACCAACTGATGAGATTGGAGGAATTGAGAAATAAAGCCAGAAATAAATTCAAGAATCGCCAAATGATTGTAAAAATATGGTTTGATCATTATCTGGCAGGAGATAAATACTTCCAAGTAGGAGAGCTAGTCATGAAATGGGACAAGTTGAGAGAGCCAAAAGGTAAACACACGGAATTCCAACACTTATAGCTAGGCCCATTCCAAGTTGTGGAAAAATTGGTCAGGGAACTTACTGATTGAAAACTTTACAGGGAGAAATTGAAAAACTCCCTATTAATGGCCAGCATCTCAAAAGATACTTCCAGTACCCACCACATGGTGGTTACCTCCTAAGTAGGATAGGATTCATTTCATTTTTGCCATTAGTTTAGTTACATTTCCATCTTTTCCTTTCTTGTTTTTCTGCAAAGTTCATTTTCCTTCTATTTTGAATTACAATCCTTTTCAGCTAACTGATTTCGGTCCTCCAGTCTTGTTTTAAATTTTTCAGATTTCCCTCATTCGCCACCTTCAGCTTTTGCCTCCCTCATTAACCTGCTGATGAGTCTGATGATCCTAAATCCATCATTACCTTGCAAAGAAGACTAATTTTCAATGAGCCCATGAGAACTGGAAAATCAGCGGTGGAACTCAAACTGAAGCCATTCATTAGCATCTGTTGGGAACTAGGTGAGATTTGTTGATAACTTCGATATCTGGAGCATGTAGGGGCATCTTTATAAAACAAAAAATGTGTAACTGCAGTTGGACTGGCATGGAGGAACGCTACATTTTAACAAATCCCACTCAGACCTAGCCTATACTTGCATGTAAGGCTTACAGTCATTCTCCATTGGCCCCATCCACCACACTAAATTGGCCAATACCTGTTATCTACAAGTAAACCTCCTTTCATGGGCTAAGCTCACTGTCATGTACCCTGTGGCAAATCCAATTGTGCTTTAGTCCTTGTGCCTAAAACTAGGACTTATTTAAAAGAAAATGAAATGTCAAGTCCTTGTACCAAATGGAAGGACAGGTTATTTGGGAAGCCGGTTAAAGTAGGGACTGTTGCTAGGCTCAGAGTACCGGTTGACAAGCCCAACCTTGCTTAAGCGATTTAAAAATATGGCAAGATCCATTAATGCGCCCCATTCAGTCATATGAAATTATAGCACTGGCATCCTTATATAAAGTGCAGATAAACATATCTACATCAAGGTTGATGAACAATAAAGAACTGAGGTACACACCTAAATAGGTATTGACAAACCAATGATTGCCCCAAAAGGAATTTTGAAAGTGGGAAACAAGTAAAGGAAGGTCGATAAACCCCATAACACTGCCATTGGAGAATCACTGTCAAAACCCTCTCAATAAGTAGAAGTTATTTGTCTCTATCCCACCTGAAGCAATTAATGCTGAAGTGGAACCCATGCTTGTCTATCTATACAGTTTTCGTTTCAAGTTTATCTTAACACCCTGATGTTCTATTGATCCAAGGTTTATTTGGAAACAGAGATAACTAGTTCGCCCAGCAGTTCACCATTTGTTGTGGCCGCAACAACCACCCTATCAAAACTTGCCTCGATAGCAATTTTGAATGGGTCCCCAAAAAATTGGTCTTCTACCTCTTTGAATGATCTACTTAGTCCTAGAGACTTTAACTCGTTGTTGAGCCAAATTTTCAATTCTTAATGGTCAAGCCTCCCCTTTAATAAATCCCTGTTGCACGGTCTATTCATCATCGAACCTAGCCCTCCATTCATTCCCTCCATCAGAACCTTTTCAGCCCTCAAAACCCCCTATCGCATCTTCATTCCCATTATAACTCTTTGTAATAGAAATACTTGAAAAATGCCTAACTTACACTTTTTTTGCTTAACCGCAATCAACATTAAAACACAACAGATACCTGGCTTCCGGACCCGACGGTTTTATTAACCAAAATGCATATATTTCGAGTCCGGAGCCCCATCGCATATCGTTATCGGCAGGTTCTGGGACTTTTATATAACGCACTCCACTGTCTTCCGGACCCGACAGCATTATTAACCGTATTTTATATATATCGGGTCCAGAGCCCCATTTCATATCACAATCGGCAGGAGTCAAAGCCGAGCCATAAGGCCAATGCGATATAGCGGACCCGACAGGGCTATCAACTACGATACATATATTATCGGGTCCAGAGCCCCATTGCATATCACAATTGGCAGGAGTCAAAGCCAATCCATAAGGCCGATGCAATATAGCGAACTCGACAGGGCTATCAACTATAATACATATATTATCGGGTCCCCCCCCCATCGCTTATCACAATCAACAAAACCTAGGGGTTATATATATATATGTTGCGCTATGCTATACCGGACCTTCCGATGATCATAAATTCGGGCATATATTATTTCAAGTCCAGCCTTATGGCCGAACGCGGGTTTTCCCGTATAATCTTGTGTTTTACGAAAAGTGTTAAGGTCGGGGCTTTTCAAAGAAAATCATACATTGCGGACCCACCAGGGCTATTAAGTGCAGTATATATATATATATTTCGGGTCCACCTTCCCCGATCGCTTATCACAATCGGCAGAGCCCGGGGGTTATACAATTAGCGAAGGGGTGATGATTGGACCCACCGATAATTATAGGCTCAAGTATAGAAAATTTGAAGTCCAACTATATGGCCCTGACGCAGGTTTTCCTGTGTTTCTTGTGTATTCGATAAAATGCTATGGTCGCGATTTTTAACGAAAAATCCCATATGGTGGACCCGATAGGGTATAGATTCCCACCTATAGTATTTCAAGTCCATATTTTCGATTCGGTTCTATGTTTTACGATGATTTTCAATGTAAACTGAGTTTTCGCTTGCGGGGCTTACTTGATGCGTGAGTTAAAAAAAAGGGGCCAATTCTTTCACATTTATTCCTTCTTATGTAATAAAAGTTTAATGAAGGCAAGATTCATGTTTTGTAAGCATGTTTGCCATATTTCTCACAATTCATAGCTGATATGAATTATTTCTGCAGGCAAATTCGAGTAGACCCAGTGACGGATAAATGGAAGCTATATCAAGATGACACCTCTGCACCACCAATGTCAATATTGCAAAAACACACTCTGCAAAAGGGAATACGGACCGCCATAGTGCATAATGAAGGCACTCTCTGTGTTCAGCAGAAGCACTCATGACAGCATTGATCCACCAAGATGTCATTACTTCCAAACATACATTCAGTCATGCCAGATGTGGGATGATGAGCGTAGTGTTTTCAGTTTCCTTCAGGAAATAATAAGGGATAACGTCCATTATATACATGTGTGAAGAGATGACATGCAGTCATTCTCTTTCAATCAACATCTATTCATCCTTCAGGAAACGAAGCACTAGAGTGATAGGAAATGCCCTCTACATCTATGTGTTTTGATCTGTATATTCAAGAGAACAAGGGAAAGGTGAAAGGATGAGGGGAAGACCGAGAATCATTTCCATGTGCATAAGTATTACCTCCGGATAGGAGATGAAAGATTTTTGGTTGGAGAAAACGGCTTTGATTTATTATGAATAAAGGCGATTGTTTGGTTCAATGAGAAGCCTTTTGTTTCAGATTTAAGATAATTTGATTTTCTGTGTTTTGAGACAGGGTGTTGTTGCTGGCATAAATACAAATGTGTTTTGGTTTTGTGCATATTGATAACGATACAGTTTATAATTAGTCTTGGTTGTTTGAATGTAATTCTTCATCTTAGTTAATTCATAAGCAGTGCCTGATTTGAAACTATGTTAGACATCAATTGCAAGCTTTACCTCCATAAAAAGGAATGTGTATTCATGTATGAATGATTGGATTGCAATTAATAATTGATGTAGCCTTGTTCTTATGTGAACCAGTAATTGATTCATTTAGACTTGGAATTCATATATGATGTTTAACCTCTCTTTTGTCATGCTCTTGCTGGATAGATTAGGATAGTTAGGATATAGACTAGAGTAGTTAGAAGAAGTGTAAATAGGATTCAATACATATAGGTTAGTTGTTCTATTCTGTTGATTTATTTGAAGTCTTCTTCCCAAAAGCAATCTTTCAACGCATTTAACAGTTTACGGGGTCCCTTAAAACCCGTTGGAACTAGCCATTCCAAACGAAAGCAGGTCTGATTGGGGTCTGTCATCGAGTTAGTTCCCCTTGTTGGTATAGCGAAAATTTGCCATGTCAATAGGTTGTAATGAAATTTTCATTAAAGAAAGTTACAAAATGACAAACTTCTATAAATGAAATCGCCTAATAGAAATCTTACAAAATGAAATTTAATGTTTAGTATTTTAAACAAAGTTTTCTATTCTCAAACATATTTACACTATTAAAAAGGATGCCCAATAATATTACATAATTGATATTTAATATTTTCATCAAAGTTTTCTATTCTCAAACATATTTGCACTATTAAAAAGTATACCCAATAATATTACACAATTGTAATGCAAACAAGAGTTATCTTAGAGACTCATCCTTGATAGTCACTCCTTGAAAAGAAGAGCAGGGTAAATTAATAACCAAGAAAACATTCTCATTCTAAAGGAGAGTCTAAAGACCATATTTGTTTATTATAGTTTATTCATTTAGCTTCACTATTAGTGAGTTTCTACATTCTTTTAACTTTTATTAAAAATGGAGTTTATATAAAGAAACAGACATACAATTGATTATATGATTGTTTTAATGTGTATATCCAAAGTGTTCTGTGATAAAGATATAGCTATTCACTCTTAGTGACTCATATCTCATGCTCTACTAGTGACAATTCAACCAATCCAGTTTCTTCTCCACTTCAGCAAACCAATAATTATTCAACCACGGTAAAGAACATTAAACAAAATCTTATGAGCGTAATAGAAATCCATATGCAAAATTATCATCTACCACCTCACAACCCCTTAATACCCCTTAACAGAGCAATATCACATATGAAAGCAATGGCAGAGGAAAAAAATTATACATTATGTAAAAAGGATTTCGATGATAGAAACAAATTGTGCCCCAAACCCTAACAACGATAGTATAACCAAGACGAACATATGGTTTACTTAGTCGTTAACCTTATTGAAATCAATATTTAGAAGAAACACTTTATGTTCCAATTCCTTGGACCAACCAATAGTTTCCAGGTTGCCAACACTTTGTTAAAGATTCATCTACCTTGAATAAATCATGTTTGCTCAACTTAACAATTTGAGAGGCAACACGCTTCATCCTCAAAGCTAAAACCATAGCTAATATATTACAATATAGATTGAGCAATGGCAAAGGATGACATGCTCTAACATTCTATAAAACATTATTAGGAATGAGATTTATCAAAACTTGATTTTTGAATTCTCTATATCTACCATTTTGAAACACCTTAGTGTTATCCAAAGTTTGTCAGGACCAAATACAATTGTTAAAATTGGAAACTAGGTCCAAACTCCACCTTGGACAGCTCATATCATGGAGATTATAATTTTATTAGATTCCTCTTTCTGAGAGGTGCAAGATTGATCTAAAGATCATCTTGTTTGGATGAGAAGAAGTGAGATTCTGAATTTAATCCTCACACGTGCAAATTGTCAAGGTCTGCTAGAAGTCTAATGTAGGCTCATGATGCCCCAATAGATGTGTCTTCACCCCTCATCAAATTGTATAAATAAGAGATACATTCTCCTCATTTGGATCATCACTCAACACATCTTCTCTCTCTTCTCATTGGTTCGTGCAGTAAAGGAGCAACTCCTCTCTCTTCTCATGTTGACTTGGGTTGACTGAAAATTTCAGGGAGAAATCGCAAGATTGTTTTTGGGCTATTTGCAAGGGAATTTGAATGTGTTGACTCAGGGTCAACTCATCTACTTTGTCTATGGTTTTCAGGCAATTATTCTGATCTTTTAAGGCCGCATATTCTGGCACAAAAATCGAGGCAATTGGAGCAAGTTAACCTACGTTGACCAAATAACTTTTGACCACAGCATTGACTCTGTGTTGACCGTGTTTAATTGAGATTTTTAGCACTGTTTTGGATTGATTTTGGCTAACTTTGGAGGCCAATTTGACTAGGTTTGACCGAGCTCATTTGGAGGAGATTTTCTGTCAGTTTGACCAGCGTTGACTTTCTGTTCAGGGCAACCTGTTGACTGTTGTTTGGCTGCACTGTTTTGACAGTGATTGGGTAAGTAAATTTTGTATGATGTAATCTCTCTCTCTTTACTGAACTTTTGAAGAATAATAAGAAGATTTGATCAAAGGGTTTTCCCTACATTGTGGTTTTTCCCTAGCATCCACCAAATATTGTGTCCTCTTGTCTTTGCTTGTCTTTTGGTTATTGTTTATGTTCTATCTTCATTTACTATCAATGTTAATGTGATTCCTAATCTAGAAATTGATATTGGGCTAATGAGAAAATTGAATTAAATTGCTCTAAAGCATAAAACATACCATTGTTATCTAAAATTAACATGGTATTAGAACTTAGGTGAAGACAAAGCCCAAGCAAGAGTGAGAAAAGCAATCACTGAGATTTGTTGGACAAGGACCAGATTCAATGGCCTCCTCATCTTACTTCAAATATGATGATAAGCTCAATGACAAGTATGATTATCATGCATGGAAGATGTCTCTTGACTTGACTTTGGAAGAGCATGATGCTATGGACTATGTGTAGGGAAAGATTGCTTAACCTCCTCCAAATGCACCGACTGCCACTAAGACAAAGTACAAGAAAGGTGAGGTCAAAGCTAAGAAGTTCATCAGGGATTTTATTCACAAGAATTTAGTTGCTTACATCTCCGATCTGGGCACATCTAAGGAGATGTATGAAAAGTTGGTTAGCATGTTTAAAGCTAGCAACGCAAACCAAGTCCTCTTTCTCAAGACCAAGTTGAAGGACATAAAGGGAAGAGGAGAAGATGTCCACTCCTACTTCATGAGGATTACCAAAATAAAAAATGATCTTCTATCCATTCAAGAAGTTATTGCTTATAGGGAGCTCACTCTCATTTCCCTTGGAGGTCTCCCTCGTGAATGGGATGTGTTCAACACTACTATCCTCAACAATGACAAGATTCCAAGTTTTTATGAATTGTTGACTAGATGTACTCAAGAAGAGACAAGGATGATGGAGAGAGACATGCCTTCAAATAGGAATGATCCTACTGCATTCTCCGCTCATGCTAAAAATAAAAAATAAAAACAATGTTGGTTCAAAGAAACAAGGACAAGGAATAAATGGATTCAAAGATGGAAGAAGGGAAGATGCTACAATTGTAACAGGTCTAGCCACTATGCTAGTGAGTGTCCTAATAAAATGGATACACCTCGAGATGATGATAACAACAACAACCGCAACAATTTCATAGGCAACAACAATCAAAGGAATGGCAGGTTCAACAGCAAAGGAAAGAGGAATGTTCCCGCTACCCAATATGGAAATGGTCGGCCTCCCAAAAGATTAAGAAACTCGAGGTATGATGAATCTAATGTTGTAGATAACAAGCAAAAAGAATTTTATCTTATATTTTCCCTCTCCATTGCCTCTCCTCCGGATGCCTTAGATAATTGGTTGATTGATAGTGGTGCCTCAAGGCACTTCACTGGGTATAAGGAGGCTCTTTCAAATTTGATAGAATATGATACAAATTTGGAAACCATTCTTGGAGACAATGCCACCTATCTCGTGAATGGAACTGGGAATGTTACTCTTCAATTGAATCAAGGTAACAACATTCATCTACAAGTACTATATGTACTCGATCTAAAGAAGAACCTGGTATCTATCTTGACGATGGAAAACAAAGGATTCAAGGTGACATTCATTGATAGAAAGGTACATATTTGGAAAATAAATTTCAAAGAAGCATTCACTCTTGGATTCAAGGTCGACAGCCTATACCAAGTTGGCGGAAATCCACTAGGAGCTACATCTTGTGACACATCTCTTCAATCAGAATTATGGCACTGAAGCTTTGCTCATCTTCATTATAAGGCTCTACTCGATGCAAGGAAGATGGTGATAGGTATGCCTAAATTTAAAGTAGAACTTGAATGTGTTTGTCAAGGTTGTGCCGAAGGAAAACATACAGGGGGACCATTCCCCTCAAGTGATAGTAAGACTACTAACATTTTGCAATTGGTTCATTCTGATCTATCTGGTATGTTGCCTGCAACATCTTTGGGAGGATATTTGTATTAAGCTATTTTTGTGGATGACTTCTCTAGCAAAACTTGGATTTATTTCTTGAAGAAGAAGGACAAAGTGTTCAAATGGTTCCGCTCTTTCAAAGCCTTGGTTGAAAATCAAACAAGGAAGAAGATCAAAATATTGAGGACCGATAATGGAACCGAATATGAATCAAATGAGTTCAATGACTATTGTAGAGAAGTTGGCATTAAGAGGGAGACTACTACCGCATATACTCCCGAGAAAAATGGTCTTGCTAAAAGGAAGAATTGTTCCATTATAGAAGCCACTCGTGCCATGCTTCATGATCAAGGCCTTCTAAAGTTCCTATGGGGAGAAGTTGACAATACTGTCGTGTATGTTCAAAAATAGATTCCCTCATCAAGCATTGGACTCCAAAACTCCCGAAGAAGTTTTCATTGGTAAGAAACCTGATGTTTCTCATTTTAGAATTTTTGGTAGCCTCGTGTATTTTCATGTGCCAAAAGAAAAGAGAAGCAAATTGGATGCATCTGGGAAGAAAGGAACATTTGTGGGCTATAGTGAAACCTAAAAGGCATATAGAATCTATGTGCCTTGTCAAAGAGAAGTAGAAATAAGTCATGATGTCACCTTCAATGAAGGTGTTTCCCTTGGGAAGGTTAGAGACCTTCCTATTCCAACGAAGGGCAAAGAAGAAGATACAAGAAAGTAGGAAGAACCAAAGGACGAGCTAATGCCCGACATTGAAGGACCAACAGATCCCATTGATCCACCTCCCCATGAGCCCTCCTCCTCAAAAGGATAGCCCTCCTCCTCAAAAGGATACCCTCATGGCTCAGGGACACTCTTGAAGATGTCGAGGGACATATTGCACCAAGGGGGACATTTCGTGAAAGTAAGAAGCCGAATAGATACCAAGGGTGCTTAGTTCCATGAGCACCATTGTTCAAATTGAGCCCTGCACATTAGAAGAATTTGTGAAGCACCAAGTATGGAAGTATGCTATGAACGAAGAGTATGAGTCGATTATGAAGAATGATGTCTGGGATGGGGTCCCTAGACCTAAGGAAAAATCTATTGTCACCTCAAAATGGCTCTACAAGATCAAGCATGGAGCTGATGGAAGTGTTGAAAAGTTCAAGGCCAGGTTTGTTGCTCGAGGCTTCTCTCAAAAGGAAGGTGTGGACTCCGATGAGATATTTGCACTAGTTGCCCAATATACCACCATTCGTTCTATCATTTCCCTTGTTACCTCTCAAGGATGGAATTTACATCAAATGGATGTCAAAATCACCTTCTTGCATGGCTCACTTAAGGAGGAAGTCTATGTGGAGCAACTTGTGGGGTTCGAAGTTCAAGATCAAGAGACACGTGTATGCAGGTTGAAGAAAGACCTCTATGGGTTGAAGCAAGCTCCTCGTGATTGGTATGAGAGGATCTATAGCTATCTGATGAAGCTGGGTTTTACAAGAAGTGAAGTTGATCTAAACCTTTACTTCAAGGTTGAAAATGATAAACCTCTCATCTTGGTACTTTATTTGGACGATCTCTTTCTGACAAGTGCAGGCCCTCTCGTTTATCAATGCAAGAGGGAGTTGGCTTCCGAATTAGAAATGAAGCACCTAGGATTGGTGCACTAATTCCTAGGGTTGGAGGTTTGGCAAAAGCCAGGTGAGATTTTCCTTTCTCAAGGGAAATATATTGTGAAGCTACTTGACATATTTGGGATGGTGGATTGTAAGTATGTGACTACTCTAATGGAAATCAACTTCAAGAAGTTATGCGGAAGTGTTGTTGGGCCCAATTTGGGAAATCCTTCTGAGTATCATAAACTCGTGAGGGCCTTGATCTTCTAGGTGAACTCACGTCCGGACATATGCTTTGCAATGAATACATAGAGTCAATTTATGCTCGAGCCTCATCACATACATTAGATTGTTGCCAATAATCTCTTGAGATATCTCTGGGGTACAATCACCTATGGACTAAGATACATTGTTGGTAATTTGAGGCTCCATGGTTATTCTGATGTTCACTGGGCTGGAAGTGTGGTAGATCATAAGAGCACATACGAATGTTTCTTTTCACTAGGTTCTGCTTCAATATCCTGGATGAGCAAGAAGCAAAAATCGGTTTCTTTAAGCATCATTGAGGTCGAATACATTGCTGCAAGTATGGCCTCTTGTGAAGTTGTTTGGCTGAGGAAGCTCTTTAGTGAGTTGTATGGGCATGTGTTGGATACCATCGTGATCTACTGCGACAACCAAAGTAGGATTCGTCTTTTTGAGAATCCCATGTTCCATTACCGCTCCAAACATATTGATCTTAGGTACCACTTTATCTAGGATATGGTACAACGAGGAGAAATAAGGTTCATCACATTGGGACTGATGAACATGATGCAAATATTCTTACAAAGCCCTTGGATATTGAGCTTTGGGAGCTCCGGGGGGCTTGGGGTACTTCTTGGAGCTATGAGTGACCATAGGGTGAGTGGTTCACCTTCCCCTAGTGGTGCGTTGTGCACAAGGTGAGTGGTTCACCCTCCCATGTGATACCCCATGATGATTGATATATGCATAGGATGAGTGGTTCACCTTCTCCTATGGCATATGAGCAAGATGAGTGGTTCACCTTCTCCTGTCGATACATCCTACCCATGCAATCTGGGACTCATGGGAAGTACCTCTCATCTGGCCAATGAGTTGGGAAATGAGGATAGGGACCATAGCACTACCGATGGACGCATCGTGTATTGTCGTACTCCCTATGCTAGGATGTTTGATATTGATCCGGGATCAATTGAGACTAACTCCGGGTCAGTGGATAGTGGCAAGGTCTTTTGACCCACTCTCGATCATTTCTTCTTCATTATTTCTTCATGGTTCAACCGAGCAAACAGGGATGACAGAGATGGTACAGATTGACAGAGGATTTGGCAAGTGGATTTCTCCCTAGTTGAAAGGGAGTGTTAAAATTGGCAACTAGGGCCAAACTCCACCTTTGACAACTCATATGATGGAGATGATATTTTTATTGGATTCCTTGTTCCGAGAGGTGCAAGATTGATCTAAATATCATCTTTTTTGGATGAGTAGAAGTGAGATTTTTTATTTAATTCTCACACATGTGCAAATTGTCAAGGTCAGCCATAAGTCTAATGTAGGCTCCTGATGCCCCAATAGATGTGTCTCCACCCCCCATCGAATTGTATAAATAAGAGAGACATTCTCCTTATTTGGATCATCACTCAACACATATTTCTCTCTCCTTTCCTCATTGTTTTGTACAGCAAAGGAGCAACTCTTTTAGCTTCTCACGTTGACTTGGGTTGACCGAAAATTTCAGGCAGAAATTGCAAAATTGTTTTTGGGCTATTTGCAGGGGCGTTGACCAAGGGTCAATTCATCTACTTTGGCTACGGTTTTCAAGCAGTTACTCTGATCTTTTGAGGCCACATCTTTTGGCACAAAAACCGAGGCAATTGGAGCAAGTTGACCCATGTTAACCGTAGAACTTTGACCACAACATTGACTTTGTGTTGACTAATATTTTTAGGACTGTTTTGGGTCGATGTTGACTGACTTTAGAGACCGAGTTGACTAGGTTTGAGGGAGCTCATTTGGAGGATATTTTTTACTGGTTTGACTATTGTTGACTTTCTAGTTAGGGCATCTTGTTGACTGTTGTTTGGTTGGACTGTTTTGACAGTGATTAGGAAAGTAAATTTTGTATGATGTATTCTCTCCCTCTCTCTGTGTTGAATTTTTGAAGAATAATAAGAAGATTTGATCAAAGGGTTTCCCCACATTGGGGTTTTTCCCTGGCATCCGCCAAATATTGTGTCTTCTTGTCTTGGCTTGTCTTCTGCTTATTGTTTATGTTCTATCTACATTTACTATCAATGTTAATGTGATTTCTAATCTGCAAATTGATATTGGGCTAATAAGAAAAATTGAAGTAAATGGCTCTAAAGCATATAACACACCATTGTTATCTAAAATTAACAACAATCCACATCCTCTTCAAAAAATCACATGGAAGGCCATCCAATATTGGGGATTTATCAATTTCTATGAAGTTTATATCTTTAAGAAGTTCATCTTCCAAAACATTTGCACCAATGATATCTTTCTCAATGCACCATACCTTCAAAGGGGCTACTTTTAACAAGCCTCTTTCAAAGCCTCAATACTTATGAAACTTGTCTGTGATTCCAATTATTAATTATATACGTAATTACGTCATAGTAATTACACTCTCGAATCCAATTTACTATTATATATGTAATTATGCATTTTTATCGTCAATATGCTTTTCCTTGAAATATCTCTATTTACATTACCTAAATGGCATGTGTGGACAGCATATGTTGCACATCGGATATTCGACAAAAAATGATTTGTAACCTAAACATACCATGTATTTAATATTTTTATAAGAACCCATCAAGATTCCTCAAAAAAATATTTTTCTAACATAGTTTTTGCTTAAAATAATTGGCATAATACCAAATAGATTCATCACCCTCCATCTATTGTGACCAAACACAAATTTTAGCTCCATCGGTATAATATTCATCCAATATCCCTCCATGTAAAGCTTAACACTATGCAAATCCTCTTTATGAATATTCAAATTTTCATGAATATTTTCCTTGCCTACTTCTACATTCTCCAAAATCAAGTTACCATCTTACCCCAACCCCAAAGAAATTTCACTATTCTTTTGATAGTAGTCTCCAAACATAAAATTTATCCAAGTTCTCCATGAGATCCTAGCTCCAAATTCCATGCATTTGCAATTAAAGTTCAATATTCCTCAAGTCTAAATTGATACATTTAATTTGAAAGGAAGCATAATTGGAAAAAGAGAAAAATCCACAATCTTCATATTGGATAAAAAAGGAGATGGTCAAATCATGTTCATTTATGAAAAGTTCTAATTCACCATCTCTTAAAAATGAAAGAGAGTTTCGATACCAATTATCTTATCAAGTCCTGCTTGAATTGTGTTAGTTTCTTTCTTTATCTTAGACTAAGTGAACGAACCCTCAAAATCTACATGTTTTTGGTTCTAATCATGTTTTTGGTTCTAATTGATATCAAATACTTGGAATCTATATTTACATCAAATCTCAATACTTTTTTCTTCTCTATAGATAACAAGACCCTAATGGCCCTCGTTTGTCACATTCCCACTCTTCCATACTAAAATTTTTAAGAAAAAAAATATTGTGTCTAGAAGAGATGCAACAAACCAATTTAAAAGAGAAATACAACCATTTGCATGACACTGAGCATTATTTGATCAAAACCAAACACTCTATTGACAAGTATACACAACACCAACACGTGTTATGTGGATCCATCCCTTAAAGGCAGTGTTTAAGCTTCACCATGAGGAAACCCCAAGGATAGTAAACCCCCCCCCCCCCCCCCCCCCCCCCCCCCACTAAATCCTAGGTCATGATTAGTATTCTGAAAAGAACCATTGCAATGAAATGTCATTCTTTCACGATGTTTAATACTCAAAGTATGAACCTCTTGTAGGCATAGAATATTTGAGTTTTGAATGGAAACAAGATGTTTGACTAGAAATTATTCTAGCATAGTTTTTGACTTAAAATAATCAAAATAAGACTAGATAGGTTTATCATGCTCCATTTACTACAACTAGGTAGAAATTTTAGCTCCACGAGCATGATATTCCTCTAATAGTTATCCATGCAAAGCTTAACATTATGCAAATCCTCTTTACGATTATCCTAATTTCAACTAACTTTTCCCTTGCTTAGTTCCATGGGTTTCTCCAAAATCAAGCTACCAACTTATTTTGATATAGTAGCCTCCCACCATAGACTTTGTCAAGGTCTCCATGAGATCTTGGCTTGAAATTCCATACATTTACCACCAAAGCACAACCATAGACACTCAATTTCAAAGGGAGCATAATTAGAAGAGGTGAAAAGTCCCCAATCATCATATTGGATATAAATATATAATAAGGAAATGCTCAAACCTTCCCCATTTCCTGAAATGAAAGAGATTTTTCCTTGAAAGCATAAATCCTATCAAGTCTCACTCGGATCGTGTTACTTTCCCTCCTCATGTTGGACCAAGTGAACCAATCCATAAAATCCATTTGTTTTTATTCCAAATGACATTAAATTACAAGAATCTATCTTTACATCATGCCCAATAATTATTTTCTTCTGCATATATAACAAGACCGAGTGTCCCTTGTTTGCAACCTTCCACTTTACCATATTAAAATCTCCAAGTAAAAATGATTCGATGTTTAGAAATAAGCAATGGGCTAATTTAAAAGAGAGATACAACCAGCCACATGACATTGAGTAGAAATGGATCAAAACCAAGCACTCTTACGACAAGCATGGACGATACTCGCACAAGTGTTATGGATTTGTCCCCTAAAACAAGGTTTGAGCTTAACCATGAGGCATACCCAATGATAGTAAATCCCCCTCCAATGAACCCTAGTCAAGATTACTATCCTAAAAAAATCCATTACAATAAAATGTCTTTGTTATACAACATTGAATACTTGAGGCCTTAACCTCTTGTAAACATAGTATATTTGAGTTTTGAATTGAACCAAGATGCTTCACTAGCATTTTTTTTTGGAGGAGAAGATAATCCCCCTTTGTCCAAGAACATACAAATATATGTATCCTAACAAATGATTAAATTTCTCCAATGCCTCTTTACAAATTAGTGACCTATGACCCATGCAAACCACCTTGAGAATATTATGACTTCTTAGCAACCACATCTTAATAAGAATTAGTTTTCTCAACCCCATCTTCTTTGCAAGACTTTGGTTGTATATTGGTACTTTCCCTCAAATTGTTTAAACCTTTTACTTTCCCACCTCATTGGACTTTCCATCCCTGTAATCATGAAGAGGAAGTTGGGAACACCATCCAGCTATTGCACTCATACACAATGTTACATTTTCAATGCCACAAAAGAGGGATTGTCTTTAGTGTATCCTTTAGGAATGTATGTAACAATTCCCTGGCTAGAAATCCATTAGCCACAATGGAATGTGGAGTGACCATATTGGCTTTCCTTCAAAGGGAAAAGAAAATTACATTATGACTTGAAGCTTGACATATAAACTAGCATGTTTAAAAAAATTGCAGCCAAAGCATCCAATGAATACCTTGTTGTATTATTTTTATTTAATCGCTTTTGAGAAGCATCTAGGTAAGTCTACCTTAACATTACTCTAGCACTAAGTAAGTATGTAAAGTATGAACAAAAAATTAGGCCATATGGCCCATCTAACACATTAAATTTGCTTGACCCAACATATTTGTAAAAGCTATCCACAACAAAAATCTAAGTTATTGGATCAAATTTCATCACATCAAGATAGAAAATGTAATGTACATGTAGCAATATGCCATGTATACTAGAGCAACACTTTATAGGCATCTTGTTTTGTGGCAAACATTAAGGAAATATAAATGAGAGCATCTTGTTTTGTGGCAAACATTAAGGAAATATAAATGAGAGCATCTTGTTTTGTGGCAAACATTAAGGAAATATAAATAAGGCCAAGTCTCGTATAAGACTCCAAAAGTGTATTCACTCTTTCCTTCGTTTTTGTTCATGTCTACTTTGGAAGACCTGATCTTGAGACATTTTTCAAATAAAATTAGAATAATACTTCTCTTGCCCTAATCAAAGGCATTTTTTAAACCAAATTTAGAATAATACTTCTCTTTTGTAATCTCTACATTTCAATAAATAATGGCCCTTGATAGAGCTCAAAAAGGGGTATCCAAAATGCTTTCCATCTTCCTCCATGTCCACAATTATGGATTGTAGGCAATCAACAACCTCTCTATAACCAATCCCTAAGTTATTACAATGGAGGAGTTTGCTCGTAGTTTCCATGTATTGTCTCATCCCCTTAATAAACCAAGACTATTTGAATCTTGAGATGTAGATTGGCTCTTTCACCTTAAGTTCGCCTTTGTCGTCCACAAAAAATCCTAAAGTTTATGTACATAATGTGGTCAATGGTCAAAGGAAAAAGCCCTAACATAGTTCATTATAGATTGAGACTTTGTACCCTCAAACACAGTAGATGGAGGTATCTATTCTTGATACTGAACACCCTTGGAAGCCAAGCCTAGTGGACCATTGAAATTAATATGGATTGAGACTTCATACCCTAAAAATATCACATGGAGCTATCTATTGTTGAAATTGGACAACCTTGGAAGCCAAGACCAGCGGATCACTAGGAGTAATAGTGGCACCCCGATTACCAAAAGTTGCAAACCAAGGTAAAAATAAGGGATTAAAATATTAGTGAGACAGGTTTACCAATCCTAAAGGAGAATGAGGATCAATAGTACGAGTATCAACTTGAATAGCCATCATCAAAAAGGGTATAGACACTTGGGTTGTTGAATAACATTGATTGGGTTGAAGAAGAATAGTTTATGTTCATCTATTTCACTCATGGCATAAAATAGATTTGCATGCATCTCATTAATGTTAGTAGTATTAAACAAACTTATTAGGGCCAATGAAAAATACTATCACAAGCAACAAGAATCTGAATTGAGCTTTAAAAAAATTGATGCTTTCGCTGTGTGAATCCTTTAGGGGTTGGCTGACATAGAGATCAAGTATAAAAGAATATGCATATTGTTTGGTGTGATCCTTGATTCAAATCCCAAAAAAAAGACATATCAATGTTGCCACGCCCTAGGTACGTGAGGATGTTAATATGCCACAAACATAACAATTTTGATGCAAACATATGGGTAAAAGAATATGCATTTGGCATGATCCCCAACTCACATCTCTCAAAAAAATGTATCATGCCATGCCCTGGGTGCATGCATAGATGCTAGTGCTCCACAAATAAAATGAATCACATAAGTTGTCATCCCTGGTCCTGTAACCAACACACCCTACCTCTTATAAATTATTGGAGAAATCAAAGCAATGCTTGAAAAAGTCACATGATTACGAGACATAAATTGTTGGAGGAATCAAGTTAGTGATTGAAAGTCACATGATTATGAGCAATGTTGCAGGAAACGTACCCCCTCCCCAAATCAAAACCCGAAAGGCGATCCATGGGTGGTCCGCCCTTCGAAACGCGTTTCGTACAGCGGATTGGCCATACAATCCACGTTGTTTTCGAGTCGGATCTGTACGGATCGCAACAGCTTCGCCCGACAAGCGGCCGATTCTGCCGCGCGGAACACAGAGTGCTGCATTTTTTTTTTTTTTTCCCTTTTTTTTGTTTTTCCTTGTTGGGGGTGGGTCCACCTTGGGTTAAGGTGAGGAGTGAAGGGATTAAAGACCCTTTCATCTCTCATTTTCTCACTTTTATTTTATGAGAGCTTGGAAAAGAGAGAAGAAGAGAAGAGAGGAGCGCTTGAAGGAGTGGAGGAGGAAGAGTTGGGAGGAGGAGTTTGGAGGACTTCCATCAACAAGAGCTAAAGAAGTAAGTGCAAACCCTAAACTCCCTCATTTTTTTACATTGTTTTTTGTATTTTTCTCCTCCCTCTTCTACTCTTTCCCATTCTTTCTACTTGCTCATTTAATTGTAGGTTGTCCACCACCTTTATTCATATTCCAAAATGGTGTTCTTTTGGCTTCTATGTATCATTCCATTTTGGTTTTAATGGTGGCAACGGGGAGTAGGAATAAAAGGGAAGAAGAACAAGAGGATAGTGGTCCCCATATTAGTGACCCAATGTATGATGAGGAGGAAGGGTTTGAAGGGGAAGGGGATGACCCTGGAGGGAACACTGAACACTAGAGGCGCACGCTGCATTAACACCCTTGTGGAACTATGTGACCAAACTTGAAGGGGGACAGGGCGTTGGAAGCTACAAATTTTTGTGCCCCCATGGTTGTCATGGAGGAAAACCATTTAGTGGTTCACATACCCGTGTGAGGAAGCATCTTTGCGGGGTGATGGATAGTGATGATAAAAAGGGTGTTGTTGGAATACAAATTTGCCCAAATCAAGTGCAACCTCTAGATTTGGTAGCTCATATCCTCATGGTACTTCTGCAAGCTCTGGAGGTAAAAGAACAATAGGGGATTTCCTGAATGTTGATGGGAGGGATGATGTGGATGGAAAGATAGTCTGATTTCTTTGTGCTTGTGGTGTACCATTCAATGTGCTTTGCTCTCCCTATTGGCATGAAATAGTAAAGGCCAACAATGAAACCCCACAAGGATACAAGTCCCCCAACTATGAGAAAGCTAGAACAGTGTTATTAGAAAGAAAAAAAGCAAAGGTTCAAAGAGCTTTGACACGTTTTACAAATGAGTGGGTGGATTGTGGGGTATCCATTGTATCAGAGGGGTGGACAAATATTAGAAACCAACATTTGATAAATGTTCTTGGTGTTTCTGCTAGTGGTGCAGTATTTATGACATGTCATGACTCCTCCATCAGTGCATCTTCCCAAAACATTGCAAATCGCCTATTGCAATCAATTAGAGATGTTAATCCGAATAATGTGGTTCAAGTGATCACAGATAATGCAGCGAATTGTAAGGCAGCAGGAAAAGTTAGAGTGTACTCATCCACACATCTTTTGATCTAGGTGCCTAGCTCACACATCGAACCTTTTGATGCATGATATTGTGAAGCATAAAGAACGTGAGTAGATTAATGAGCTTTACAGGAGAGGGAAACAACTCATTAAATTCATCACGGGGCATACAAGGGAAAACTACTTCTATGGCACTTACTCCAAGTTGCAGTTGCTTAAACTTACAAAAACAAGATTTGCTAGTTATTACCTCACTTTTAGGTGGCTAGTGAAGGTGAGACAAGATTTAACTAATATGGTGTGCGCTGAATCATGGGAAGAAATTAACATTGATAGAGATGGTGCTAATGTAGCCAAGGACACTATCTTGACATGTACTTTTGGTCACAGGTTAAATATGTTTTACAATTCATCAAACCAACTTATTACATGATCAAGTTTGGAGATTCAAATCGACCAATAATTGGGGAGGTGTATGAGCAAATGGATAGCATGTTGGGGCAGATTAAAGACATTGTTGAGCCTAGAGATATCACCTTGTACAATTATATTCATGCAGAGGTGGAAAACCGATGGGAAATGCTAAATGTTCCATTGCATGCATTAGAATATGTTTTGACACCTAAACATTATTATCGATCATGGCTTTAAACACCAACACCTGGGGGGGAGCAGTAGAAAACCACACCAAGATCAAGAGGTTCACAAAAAATATATGATTGCATTGAGTAAATTAGTCCCTGATGAGGAGGTTGCCATGGTATGGAGACAGTTGAGCAATTATACGCTTAGCACTGGTCCATTTGGGGGCATGCATGCAATTAGAGATCTAGAGACTTTTTCTTCTCTTGAGTGGTGGAACATGCATGGAGGTGCTACTCCACTTCTACAGACTTTGGCATTACGAGTGCTATCACAAGTGCTAAACACTTCTTCTCCAGAGGGTGTTGGAGCTCTTATTCTTTCATCCACAGTGTTAAAAGGAACAAATTGAGTTTAGACCAGGCAGAGAGCTTGGTTTATGTGTTAAACACAGACTGTCATTGATGTCAATATGGTAATATTCGAGGAGCCAAGAGGAGCAGAACAGAAGATGCAGACAGTCATCGCAAAAACAGAGGAACAAGCAGAGCTATAAGGAAGCAGACAGAGCCATCAGAGGAGCAATGGGTGCATTTTATTATTGAGATCTATCGAGCCACAAAAGAATTATATGCATGAAGATACAAGCGGAGGAGCATATATCATACATATGTGTGTTTACAGCATCGGAGGCACAAAACCGTATATATATATCGGGCACATAAAACCCATGTATGCATGCTTTAACACTATCGGCAGACAAAAAGCCCATATACATAGGCTTAACACTATTGGAGGCCGAAGACTTGGCTCTAAGGCAAATACACTATCGAAGGCGGATTGCGGACTTGTAACTCTATACATGGGAGTGTTGAGTTGTATCGGGTTTGGCACATTGCATCGCTATGAGGGGTATACGTTAACGTCGAGCCCTAACCCTGCACGACTTTCGATTGCCGATAGCGAGTATCACATCGGCACTTCGGAAGTGGAAGCTACAATATGTCAAGCGGTCCATTGCGATCGCCAATAGCGATATCGCATCGGACCTCCGCCAAGGGCATCTCCCGACTGTGATGCATATCCACACAGACCCACCGCACATTACAAATATGACTTAATCTATGATCGCATCCGTCGCATATCACAAGTCGTAAAGCCTTGCCACATTGGAAGCACCAACTGCGATAGATTGTGGACCCGACAGGCATATTAACTATGGTTTAATACCATATCGCATCCAGTCCATCGGAGCAGTGGAGGATCAGTCGTCGGCCATTAGTGGAGTCATGGTCCGCTATATAAAAGACCCCCGGGAGTCACGAATCGTCGATTGCAATTTAAGCACGGACCTAATACAAGAATAGGTGCGATTGTAATATTTCCTGAAGTCCGTTTTTTAGTCTGTTTCACTGTTTTTTCTCATATTCTCTGTGTAATGGAATGTCTGAGTTGCGCGGGGTGTTTTAGGCCGAAAGGCTTACGATGTTCCGACAGTTCAGAGTGTTGAACGTCAGCGAAAAGGGGTGAATCATAGCAATTATGATCGCAATTGGGACAAAACATCTCCGTTTAATTAAAAGAACTCTGTGTATGCCACAATCAATGCCAAAAGGAGCACTGTTACGGTAAATCGGGAGGATGTGTTCTCTGTGGATCATTTGGACCAGTCTAATGAATCTATGTATCCCCAGAAAGTCAGTGAACTTGCACAGCACAAAGGAATCTGCAACAACCGAGGAGGAAGCCTAAGAGGCGGTGTAAGCGGAAACGAATGGACAAAGGCATGGGAATGTATAAAACAGTAAAAACAGAGAATTGTTCGTGTTGTTGTTGTGGTGAAAAACCAGTGTGAGGTAGCAGAGGCAGAAGAGGCAACAGAAGCAGCAGAAGTTGTAGAGGCAGTAGAAGCAGCAAAGGCAAGAGAGTAGGAGTGAGAGAACCTCGGCTGAATAGAGTGTAGCAGCATACTAGTTTATACCAAGGTTGGGTTGGAGCCCAAGAGGTTGGAGCCTCAGAACTGAACAGGACTAAAGTCATTGGGGTAGGTGCTCCTAAGTGCAGAACCACTGCAAAACAGAGTTGGTGCTCTGGAGGTTGGAGCCTCACTAAAGTCCAAGTTGGAGCTTGGCAACTATTCACAATCAAATATATACTTATATTGTATTTATTTCATTGCACTATCTTGAGTTTTAATAAAAGCACTAATTCCCACTGTTGATTTTTGTGTTCTGTGTATACATATACATATCTATATATGTTTTTGGCAATCACTAGAACGATTAAAAAAATAAGAAACACTGATTCACCCCCTCCCCCACCCCCCCAGTGTTTCCAACATTATGTTCATTACAACTTGCAATTGTTGTCCCATTACTGTGATGATGCAAAGACTAATAAAGACCTTAAGGTTTGGGATAGGAGTCCAGGAGAGCCCAATTTGGAGGAGTGTTGTGATTAGAGCAATTAGAGGATGCCCTTATCCAGGCATATCCATTGTGGTATGAATTTTGCTTATAAAGCATTTCTTTAATTCCTGTTTTTAATTTTTTTTGTTAACTAGCAATTTTTTTTGTATGAATCTTTTGAGCGATTCTAATATGATGATGATCAAGTTGAAACGCCACCCCATATGGTTCCTTGGTTCTCAAGTTCCATGGTTCAACACCAATAGCAAGAAGTTTGTCTTCATCAGATTCAGTGCCACAATTTCCAAAGGCACCATCGTCTTCGTTGCCACCACGTGGAGGCCCACCACCACATTCTCTTCATGGTGGGAGGAGGAGAGATTAGTATATATATTCACAATTTACTACTTGTCATAGATTAATCATTAAACTTGTAGGCTTCGTGTGAATTTGAACCTTTTTGTCTTGTCGGTGACCAAGTGACCTATTTTGTAAACATATTATTTGAATTTTGGACATGACAAATGTTGACATTTGCTCACTTGCTAGACAAATCATAATATGCTTTATGTTTTATGTTTTATAATATGCTTAAATGTCTTATGTTTTATGATATGCTTAAATGTCTTATGTTTTATAATATGCTTAAAAAATTGATGTATGTTTGCAATTGCTAGAATATAAATAGTTGATGCTCGAATAATTAATCATTGATGTACAATGGAATCATGGATATCATATCTATCTTGATTTATGTAAAAATATCCATGTTTTCATGTCTTCTACAACTAATTTGGTATTTGGGATGTTTGTTTTGAATATAAATGCAAAATATATATATATATATATATATAATATATATATAGTAGACACTTCCGAGATGCTTCACTTCCTAGATTTTTTGGAAAATGAGGCCTCCGCATCCCCGCTTCCAAAAAACGTCCCTCTTTCGTCCCTGCTTCATGCAACATTAATTATGAGACACAATTTGGAGGGGAGCATCAAATACAAAATCACCTGATGATTTATCCAAATTACTTTCAAAATAAGTATTAGTCAAGGTTTTCAAATTGTTCAATAGCTTCAAATCTCCCTAGTTTTCAGAAACAATGGAAGACCTCACCAACTGCTTTTGTTATTTTACCCTTACTGGTTCACTAGACTCCTTGGCATTTTTATTATAGGTGCATAAGTTGAGCATGATCAAATCGCCTTTCCTTTGTGTCGCTTATCTAATTTGGACCCTCTAGTGCTTTGAAAGCACGCACTTAGAACTAGATTTAGAATTAACCACAATTAAGGAGCAAGCTCCATTGACTTGTTTTGGTGAGAATTGTAAACATCAATAAAATTTCAACTTTCTAAGTATTTTTTATTTCCATGATTGAATTATTAATTATTTCGCAATTCGCTCAAAGTTATCATTCTATGCTTAACTTCGGAATTCCGCAAACATCCTTGGATATGTTGTACTCACAACAAGAGATACTAGGATATCCTGTGTAACGAAAGAAATATCATTGAAAAATAAAACAACAGCAATATAAAACATTGCTCATCCAAATTACTTTTTTAAGAAGTGGAAACCCTAGCGTACAGTTGAAATTTCAAGTCAGGATGAAGCTGGCTTAAAACTAATTATGCTCCTCTAAAAGAATTAACCTGTAATTTTCACCTTGTATCATAGTAAATTACGCATCGGTTACATAGAGGTAGTTCATTTACATTATGGAGGACCATCTAATATGTAGTATGTAGTTTGCATTTCACTACTATAATTGACCTGCTCTGCATAGAAATCATTAGGATCATCAATAGCACAAGGTATAATATTCTCCCAAAGTTAATTTTAAAAGACTGAACGTTCTATGAGCTCGAGTTTCTACAAATTTAGCATATGTCCACCTTGTTAAAGTAGCTCAAACTCTTAAAATTTGCTACTGCTACAATGGCACAGTGAGGCCAAACATGGGTGGGTGATGCATTCAAGTAGTTAAGAATCAAACTCCAAGAGTCTGCCTGGAAAGATCAACCACAGATTGTGTGTTGCTTCCGTGAAGCATGACAGTTAATATGCATAAAATCCACTAAAAGGGATCATAAGGACAAAAATTAATAACTTTAAGCTTTACCTAAAAGAGACATTAGTTATTAATAAAAAAATATTCTGAACGCTGAACATACATTGTCAACTAAAAGAGGATGCAGCATAAGGACTAACGCAGTTTTCCTATAGTAAAATTTGAAACAGAAAATACTTATCTTTGCATTATATGGTTGGATATTAAAAATCAAAAAAATAATAATGGTCATATTAATGAGGGATGGAATCCTCAACAAGGGATATGCCACTGTGATTTAGTAACCTTACATTTAAGAAGGAATCACAAAGACAACCACAAGCAACTCACTGGCTTGACAATACAATTTAGATTAGCATTCCTGTCAATTCAATCTCAAGAATGTAAAATCTACTTAATCACATTGCAACAGTTTACCACTAACGAAAATAACGATTACAAAACTTTGAAACAAAAAGTTAAATCTCAATTCTGTGGATCAAAATCCGTTTCTCATTGTCAGCGATATGTGAATAACATTACCCATCATGGATAAAAATAAAAATGGGGTTGAACCCAATCTGGAAATTCAAATAACAAAGAAAATGCTTAGAAAACAAAATGTTGCTTAACAAAATGATTCTTGTCCATTCTTCCTTGGACATCTGTGATATAAAATTAGTATCACTAACAAAACTGCAATGGCAAGAAGTACATTGATCTTACCTCCACTTCTCTTTCAGTTCTTTCTGCTCAGATAGGACCCATGTTACAATAATTGCTATGACAAGGGCAAAGATAGTTATGAGAAGAAGAGCATAACTAAAGTCCTCAGTCAGAGAATCATATGTCCGAGAAGGCGCAGTCCTTGTGTAGAAGAGATCAACACCGTAAACAAAGACCAAACATGTAGACTCAAGCCTAGCAGGAACAGTTACAATTCCTCGCAAACCCTCCACTTGAAGTGAATGTGTAATATATGACTGCAAAGTACAACCCATGCTCAATTCAATAAAAATATATATATAGTAAGAGGTATGTTCAGGGCTAACCTTAGAAACTTCACATAGATGTGATACAAACCAACCAACCACTACCAGTATAACAAATTACTAATGCTCTAAAATGAAACACGTAAGCAAAATGCCACATTCACGAGAAGAAAAAACAAGCACAAACAATGAAGACAACATGAAGCTAGCAGAAAACAAAACATACTTTTGAACTTAGGACGAGACTAATAACCATATCAACTAAATAATAAAGGAATGGAGTGACAACCTGGGGAAATATCGGTATTCCCTCAGAAAGAGGTAAAATTCCATCTTCCCTCTCTGCAGGAGAAGGACTTTGAGAACGGCGAGGATCAAAGAAACGCTTGTCAAGAGCTATAACCTGTGATTTAGTCAGGTGTTGCTATTCAGAACATGACTTCCAATTCACAAGAATTAAAATTAACAATGATCAAGGAATTTGGGCAACAACCCCATGGTCCATACAAGACCTTTGCTGACCTGATCACCAATTGTGCCAATGAGAAGTTGCTTTGATGTTATACCCTTGGCAGTTGACGTTGTTGCTATTGTTTTAACCGACGGGCTAAAAAAGTAGCTTTGTGATTTTACCTCAACATCAACATGAGAATATGAAGAAATTGGTGAAGTAAGATTATGGTGCCCAAGCATAAGCTCCAAAACATTTTTAGTGTCCTGTTAAAAGAGATCAGCACAGCAGATAATCAGGGCTCAAACAGACAAGGACAATCTTACAAATGAACTGCCTAAGACAAATGCTGAAGCGATTTCAAATATCAACATATCATAAGCTACAAAATGAGTAGCACTGTAAACCAACAAAGAGATAATGTACTGTGAAGAGATACCAGTTTGAAAAGATTAGAAGATATGTATGGAAGACATACCGCACGAGATCGATCATATATTTCAATCACTGACATCTCATAACGATGAGCCCTCACATTGAAGTAGTGGTAGACCACCCAGTTTTCACTGAAGACCTTCAGACATAACAGAAGAGGGTTAAAGTTTCCTGCCTTGATAATAGCACACTAATCCTTTAGGTATACTAATCATTAAGGAAACTTTGCCCAAACGAGTCAGAATAAGGCATTGAATAGTACTCACTGCATGGACAGGTCCCTGCATTCCTTGGTGAGTAACTCGGTGTAGTATCCGTCCAGTGACTGTGTCTATGAGATATGCCACCAACCAAGCCTCCTCTGGAGTAGTGGATCCTATTGGACCAGCAGCTCTTGGTGAAACAGTCACAACAAAGAGTACATTCTTTCTGACGTATTTGTATAAAACTTCCTGATCTGTTAGAACCCTTGCTTGTGTGTGAACCACCTATGAACCAAATGACTGTTAGATGAACCATGCATTTTGGGGTTTAGCAAAACGAAACACACGCAACCAGGGAAAATGAAGCCATTGTCACAAAGAACTATCGTAACAATTGAAGCATGAAAAAAAGAATCACCTCATCTGACATTTTTGTGACAGTGGCAACAATTTTCTCCAATTCAGAAGGAAACAATACAGACCACAGTTCTCTAGTTTTGAAGCAATAATCCTTAAACACCATATCTGACATGTCCTGATTGTTGATACCATAACCTCGGATTGATCCTTTTTCTATATCAACAAAATATAAGTAGATATTTGACATCTGTTTAAGAAACATAGTCAGTGCTTCATTGGTTCTAGGAAACAAGTGTGCCCTTGCATTGTTATCAACAAAAAGATGTAGCCGTTGCTCAGTTGAATCTGTCATTGGCAGAGGAATCACTTGAGATATGGGATAGGAAAGCCTATAAGATTCAAGTTCTTTGCCACTGTGAGAATCTACAAATGAAAGAATCCCCGTCTCATCAGGTCCTAGACCACATTTCCCCATTATCAGAACAGCTGGACTCTCATCTAAAGCATGCTGGTGAGGGATCCGCCAAGGAAGGACCTTCAACACAGAAGGAGCTTGGCATTCTTCTGTTTTGCGGAAAGCAGGAAGCAACTGTGACCATACAATGCGACCATCTCCAGAGTGAAGAGCCAAAAGTTTTCCTGCCTTTGTTAATACTATAAACAATTTTCGAAATCCATTATGATCCCTGGTCATTTTTGTTTTATCTGCATTATTCAGCCTCCTTGCTTGTATAACAGCTATCTCATCAGCACTTGCTAGCATCAAGGTTGCCTTCAATTTCAGCAAATGGCCCTTTCATAAACCAGCAACATATAGCCAATCAGTACAGTTCTAAGCATGATGTAAATAAAGCAATAAGCATCAAAGAAGGGGAAGATGTCATTTCAGCCTAAATACCTTCAGCCATTCGAATAAGTTGTGCTCCACTTCAGCAACTGAGACGCCATCCCATTCTAATGGTAATTCTGCAGTAGTTGCATCTATGATTTCAGCAAGACCATCCTCTCTACTCCAAACGATTTCACCTTGTTGCAATAATGCAAGAGAATGGTCTTCTGTGGTTACCAAGGCCCTAAATCCATGAGACATATCTACACGCAGATAGTTATTTATAAAAACCTTTTGTAAGATACCCCTTTGAGGATCTAGCTCAACAATCTCCCTCAAAATTTCATTCTTTTGACCATCATCCAGCATTACAGTTAGAGAAACCCTGTTCTTGTCTAGGTGTTGCACCACTGCAAATGCTTGCTGCTCTGGTGATAACAGTAGGCCATCGCTAATAATAGCTGGTTCACTTACTTTCTCAAGTAAATAAAGATCACTACAAGTATTTCCAACTTTTATTAGTAATATATGTGAAGCAACTTTTAACGCAAAAGCACCTACAAATTTTAATGGAAGGAGTTCTGCCTCAGATGAAAAGTCTTCAAAAAGACTAGAAAGAGTTGTCTTATGTAGTGACAGCTCTCCATTTGTAATGCCACTTGTAATAATAGTTGATCTTGAGGAATCCAAAGCAACCAATGTATCCTTTGTCACAATTAGCTTGTCTAGTGATAGGCCTCCATCATAGGTTACCACTTCATGTTTCATTATTTGCCCATTCCCAGGATTCACCACCCAAACAGCCACACTTGATTTCCCAATAAAACCTATTGCATAAATGCTTTCTCTATCAGGAGATAAAACAATCCTTTCAACGCTGACTTCAGTTTCCTCACTGCCCCAAAACAGAGTCACCATCAATTGATTGAAGGATTAATTTCCAGATTATCAAAAATTAAATTACTAGAAATCAGAGAAAGCTACACTACAGTGAGAGAATTACGCCCGTGATAACATGTTTGGCAACCAATATAGAAAATATCATGATAATTCTCTGAAAGCTAAAACCAGAATCATGTGTTTGGAAGGCTCTGAAAACTGATGAAATGAACAAATCATTTTGTATAATAAAATTTAATTTATAAGTCCAATACTTCAGAGCTCTTTATTTCTTGCAAAATACTGCAAAAGAGCTCCAAAAACTGCCTCATGTTAAGCTAACCTTCCAATAGAAAAGTCTGTTCGCCAAAGTAGTTCTCCATCAATGCCTGACACAGCATTCATCCAACCTCTACCATAAACAAGAATAGCATTCTCCTTGTCATTTTTTAAATCTGCCTGCAATATTGCAATATCAATCATGAGTCCTAAAAATTACCTATAATAGTGAGTATTATAGAATAAATATTCCAAATGTTCAGCAGCATATGATCATTGTAGTTTATCATCAAAATTGGTCAAATGTTCAAATAAAAATTGCAAATATTCAATCCTTACCGGTACAGATAAAAGGCTCTTAGAAGAATTTGAGCCCTCCAAAAATGATTCCCATACCAACTGACCATCCGGAAGGTTCCAAGCTCTTAGAACACTTCCTGAACTGGACAAAGTAATGACATCTACAGCCCAAAAATCAAACATTCAAAATTAATGATCTACATCAACCTTAAATAATAATAGTTCTCCATATAAACCACCGTATTGTATATTTAGCATTAATTGAACAATTCCAACCTTCACAGAAGTTAAAATCTGGTAATTCTTAATTCATCAAAAGTGAAATAGACAGAAACTTCTCAGAATAAAAGAAATATCAATATGTCTTGGTAACCAAAAGTAGTTAAAGGGTCTGTAAAGTACGTCACAATATTCAAACCTCATGCCTCATCTGAGAAATTAAAACTAAGATCTAATCTAGTAGAAATAAAAGTTCAAATTCAAATGCATATAGTGAGTGTTCTTTTTCCACAATCTTGGGTCTAGCATAGAATCTTAGAATCTCTGACGCTACCAAACCAAGAATCACAACGATACTACTTTGCACAGCAGAATATAAACAACAATACATCACATATGCATAAAATATGGACAACCTTTTGAGATTTTCAACCCAACTTCATTATGTTAATCAACATATAATACAACAGTCTAGGGCTCTCGTACCAGGGATAATGGCCCTCATACATCCACTAGTACAAGATACAAAATTAGGGCTTGTGGTCGATCCAACGACAACCAATCTACCCTCAACAAGATACTTTGACCATCCGGCTGTCACATGCTCTCTCAACTCCTCTCAGTCGTACCCTGTACTTGCTTGGTCCTTCAGCCCCCGATCTACAGCCCTTGCCACTATCAATGCTCCAAGTCCATCTAGCCACTAAACATCGGCTTATCAATCTTCTTTGTAGTTGTGCCTTAGTCCATCAAGGGCACAACACATCGAGACTCCTGTTGAGTTGTTCACGGCTCCACTTGTGAACAACTCTCAACTACCCACTATTGCTCCTCAGCTACCCAGGGACATCAACCCACTATGGTTTTCCTGCACTGCTCCAATGAAGACTCACATAGGGCACGGAGGGCTACCACCTACCACTGCAAGATGTCCATCTCCCACAATGAACACGAGCTAGGAGGATTGCCCATCATCTGTTGTAGAAGTCCTTCTCCAGACACAAGTCTAGGGCTTCACAAACTGCTCTTGGTTGATCAGACCCTTGAGCTCAACAACTGCCACTCTAGCAGATACTTTTGTCCATCAAAGTGTTGCACACTGAGCTCCAACTTGGGCACTATCACATTGTCCTCTAGCAGACCATAAATGCCCAATCCACGTCCACACTTGGTCCACTCTCACACTGCCCTCTAATAGACTACGAGAGAACAATCCTCGTTGTAGCATCTGCCTCTGGCTAGGGCATCCTCACACCTAGGAAACCCTCCTCTTGGCTGCCAACAGACTCCATCGATTGTCCAACCCTTGGACACCCATCCAACTAGCAATCAACTCTATCAAAACACATACCTCTACAAGTCCTTAAGGGTTGATGGCTTCCTTTGCATGGTTGTTGCTCAGTTGCTGCTATTCGGTCGTCACTCCGCTGCTTTTACTCGGTCGTTGCTGCTACTCAATTGTCACTCAATTGTTGTTACTCGCCCACTGCCACTACTCAGTCGTCACTCAGCTATTGTTACTCGGCCACTGCTGCTACTCGGCTGTCGTTCAACTGCTATTAGTCAATCATATTTTCTCAAGAGATAAACGCACTTTTGGATATTTTCAAATGATCCTCACTCACCTCATATTTATATACACAAACATGAGGGTTACATGTGGTGTCAACAAGTCTAAATTGGACACAAGTCGACCTGCTCTTTTCTCCCAAATTAATCCACAACCATATATATTAACTTCAGAAATTCACAACTCCATTTCTACCAATGTTTTAAAACTCTGACTCCAACTCCAACTCGGCCAAGGGTCGACTCTTACTCCGACTCCGACTCAATATTGACTCGGTCAGCTCAATTTCAATGACTCAGTCATTGTAAAAAATACATTAAATATTTATTTTTTTATAAAAAAAAAACATAATTTTAAATATTTTCATTCATGTTTCCAAACACACAGCATTAGAATATAGATAGAAGACACATATGATCAAAGTAGGCTCATGAATATATCCATTATATCAAAATGGCACCCAGTGCACTGTCCAATCCATACATGATCATGATATAGAGATCAAAACAAAAACACATAACCAAGGAAGCTAGAAATGGCCTCCACAACAAAAGTAAATTGTGACCAGTACTACTGGCTACTGCCAGAGGAGCCGAGATCATGTGGATCAATCTCTGGATCATCATCAAAGTCAGACATGGGGCCCCATGACTCCTCATCTTCATATCCAACTGCAACTGTAGAAGTGGTAGCAGTAGCACTAGCAGGCTGTGCAGCAGCTGCAAGCTGAGATAGACGAGATATGTGCTTTTGTCATGGCTGAGCAGAGGAAGCGCCTGCAATTGGAGGACTTGTTGGCTCTTAGGCTGAGGCTGGTACAAGTGGATCAAGATCTACGTTCAACTGAACATTATGTTCGAGCGATGTTATTGTCTGTTGGATGACTCTCCACTACCCAATCTGATGTTGGATTAATGTCTTCCAACACAATGGGATCTGAATCAGGTCTTTTGTTCAGCAATTAGTTGCGCCTGACCCAGAGGTTGTATTGGACATATACTAGATCATTTAACCGTTTTTTATCCAAACAGTTTCTCTTCTTTGTGTGAATCCTCTCAAAAGACAGACCAATTCCGCTCACACCCAGTAGCATTGCAAGTTTGACTCAAAATATGAATTGCAAACTTCTGCAATTCAAGACAATGGCTACCAAAAGCCTCCCACCATTGTGCTGCAAAAAACATAGGAGTGTAATGAGTTAGCTCAACAACATTATAAATTATATCCAACTTTCAAATTATAAACGATTTAACAAATTAAGTATTAAGAATTTGAAATTTGAAATTTTTGTTTACATGTCTCATCTGCTTCCCTTGCAATCTTTGCTAGGTTCTTCCCAAAGGTACCTGAGGCATTGTTGAAGGTTGTGACTTGTTGGTGTATCTCCAGTTGATCACACTCCAATGGGATCGTGCGATCAATGCAGTCAATCAATCCATCTCTAACCTCCCCCCTCACAGCTCCCGTCGCCTTAGTTTTATAATGATACCGTGGGTTCAAAAAATACCCAATTGCATGTATAGGGTGATGGAGTTGATTGTTCCATCTTTCATCAATGATTGCCCTTGTATGCCCTCTTTATTTGCTCCTTTGCTTGATCTATAGCCTAATAATTTATAAATGAAGCCCATAGCCAATCTTTCCCCATCCACCAACCGCAACACCTTAACCAGTGGCTCAGCAAGCTTCACAATCTCTGTTGCCTTTCTCCAAAATATTTCTTCATTAACTTTCTTTTTCAATTCTTTGCCTTCCAGTTTGTGAGACCACTGGCTTTGACTCCATTCTTCACTGGAAAAAATCTTTTGCAAGTTTCTATGTAGTGAAAGCATAGATTGCAATGTCAAAAAATGAGTAGCAAATCTAGTGATGTCGGGCCTAATAATATCCCTGCCCGCTGTGTGTTTCCTCATCAGGCTCAAAATCCATGAATGATTGTAGATAAATTTTGTTATGCTTTTGGCATGATCTAGTGTTTTTAACCCAATCTAATTTGCCAATATCCTCAAGCATGAGGTCTATGCAATGTGCAACATGGGGTCCAAAAGATGGTTCTATGTTTATCCTCTAACAGTTTACCAGCAAGAACATAGTTAGAGGCATTATCTATGATGACTTGAACAACATTAGCCACCCCCACCTCCTCAACAACCTCATTCAATAGCTGAATCAACAATTGCCCATCTTTTACCTTATCAGATGCATCAACTGATTTTAGAAACATGGTTCCCTGTGGGCAGAAGATAAGAAAGTTTATGATGGTACGGTTTCTTTGATCAGTCCATCCATCTGACATGATGATACATCCTGTTCTTGCCCATGAGTCCTTGAAATCTTTCAAATACTCATTAATGGAGAAAAATTCTTTCTACAAACAACACCTCCTTAGCTCATGCATAGTAGGGCCTTTGAAGCCTTTTCCAACAATATGTATGGCATCAAACAAAGGCTCATAATATGGTGAACGAGAAGCATTGAAGGGGATATCAGCATCATACCACCATCTAGCTATGTAATCACGAGCAATCTCCCTCAATTCTTTCTTCCAATGGTCATATAAAGTGGGTTGCATATGACTTCTACTAGCTTGAGGACTATGTGCATCTGATTGAGAGGAGGGAGTGAAATAACTTTTGATATTCATATCACCCTTTTTCATTTTACCCTTTCCCTTTTCTTGAATAGACTCAAAAGAGGGAGGAACATATCGGAAGGGGTTGGATGCATCAGTACAAGGGATAGAGGAAAAACCCTCAAAATCAAAATGGGGGTTGGCAAGCATCATTTTTTGTATATTCCTCTTTCTCCCAATTTCAGCGCTAACTCTTTTTGCCTAACCTTATCTTCTTTAAACTTCTCAAAGCTAGCTAACAAATCCTCCCTAATCTCCCCAATTTTTGGTGAGGTACATGGAGTAATTTGGCCTCTAATCCCCACCAAGTGTTGTTTCAACCTATTAATGCCCCCAAAACCTTTCTTAATTTTCCTATGGCAAAATTTGCTATGCATTTGACTATCAACCATTTCAACATATGCCCAAGCCGCATCTTTCACTCTAGGTGCCATTTTTTGACTTGGAAATGAAAGCAAAAAATCTGAAAATGAAAACAAAAACAAAAAAACATTGACTCAATGTTCATTTCTTTCACAAAAAACACTCTTTAGGATTTCCAAATTTGCACATAAAATTTAATAAGCAAAAACAGATTTTTACAAGTGAAAAAAATACCTCCAGGCACAAACTGCCTCCTCAAGCTTGCTCCAAGAAACCAACTCCTCAATGGCAAATGCTGCTCCAAATGGCTGCCCAAGAAGCTCCTCACTCTAGCTACAATGCTTGCCCAAGACTCCTCACTGCCGCTCCAAAAACAAACTCAACACTACTCAAAAACTCTCACTGAAATTGTCATTCAAATGCATGAGATGGCTGTGAGAGAATGAGAGGAGTTGGGTGAGTTAAATAGGGTTTAGGAGAGGGGAATTGACCCCAAAGACCAAATAGGCAAACTAAAAACTGGTTTGGAGTCCCCAAAAAAAATCGTTGTTTACAGGTTTTGTGGGCCGCTGTCTCTAACTCGGCCAAGTTATTGCGAGCTCGGTCGGCTCGATATTAATTGGATCGGCCGAACCGTTTCCATGGCCTAGTCAATTTTTTGGGCATCGGCTCGAACCAACTCAGCTGAGTCGGTTCCGAGCCAGCCGGTTTTCAAAACACTGATTTCTACAACCCGAAATCAGGGGATCTTCGTAGCGTCGAATTCATCTCAACAAGAGCTATCATCCTCATCCATCACATGTCGAAATTTGGTTTTGTCCCAAATCACAATGAGTGCAAAACCCCAAGCTTGGGTTTCAAGCCCACAAGACCGCTTGTGGATCTCCGTCCTCCAAACCCTCGATCCTCAAGGCTTGGAGTACCTCCCAAGCTACAAAAATCAAGACTCCCTCTAAGGAAGGTTCCAAGGCTAGGAAGTACCATCATCCAGCAACACTAGCCCATCTGGTGTCCATCACTGCAGCATACCCTGTAGAATGAACCTAACAACCTTCGTAGTGCCTCTATCTCATCACATCTAATCCTAAAGATCCAAAACCTCCATAGGGTTTCTTCCTCCAAGGCTAGACTCCATTTAAGCCTACACAATCTCCACTCACTCAGTGATGTAAGCACTCATCCTCCTAGATCATACACTAGTGCAAATCCCTCCAATCTCGAATATGCAACATCACGATTCGATGAAGACTATAGCCTGCCAATCTGTAGTCCATCACATGAAGCCATCTCGATCAACCTGATCTCGTCCAAGCCAAAGAAACCCTCGAGTTGTCCCAAGTACCAGTGTTGCGAAAATCACAAAATTCTTGTGATAACAATAAAAAATTGCAAGTTTTTGAAAATGTCGATATTATCGCCCGATTACTACGAAAAAATCGCGAAATTATCACGATAAGTTCGTAATAATCGCGATTCGATCTAATATTATCGTGGGGGTGGCGGACAACAGGTTTTATAAGGCCAAAACTAACCAAACAAACAAAATCATTTTGAACAGACAGTAGCAGCGACGTGGATTGGGAGCTGATGAGGAGAAAAACCCTGGTGGATTAAGAGTTGGGGAGGAGAAAAACCCTAGTGGATTGGGAACTAAGGAGGAGAGGAACCCTAGAAGACGTCTACTAGGGCAAAGGGGGAGGGGGGGGAGCAACATGAGAAGGAGGTGACACCACCTACCCAGGCTACCCCTGCCACCAATAGAGGATGTGGTCTACCTCCTGTAGCTCCTACTTCTTCAAGTTCTAGAGCACAGCAGAGTCCACTACCAACTCCACCAGCATCTACATCTAGAGGGAAAAGGAAAGCTATTGCATTTTCTCGCAAGAGGTGCAAAGGAAATCAGTAGTATTAGACTTTAGTTATTTGGTTCATTTCATTTTATATGACATTATGACTCATAATATGAGATACATTATTATATTTTTTGTTGATATTTTGAGGCTAAGTTGGGACTCAAGAGTTAGGACTTACTATTCAGGACATGATTCACTGTTATGTGTGATGTAGCACTAGAAATGATATTACACATCTTATATATTAGTTCTTTTATCATATTTATGTGTCAATCCACCAGAACTCCCAGCCAATCTCGTTGCCAAGCCAGTCAAGACCACATCTCCATGTCTTCAACTGAACCCTCTGCTCCATGATCTAGACACTCACAACTCCCTCTGAGTTGCTTCACAGTGCACACTCTGATTCACTGTCCCTCAAAGTAGCGTAGATCCGCTCTGATACCATGTTGAATTTCCACGATCTTGGGTCTAAGATAGAATCTTAGAATCTCTGACGCTACCAAACCAAGAATCTCAACAGAACTACTTTGCACAGTGGAATATAAACAATAGTAAATCACACATACAAAAAACATAGACAACTTTTGACAATTTTCAACCCCACTTTGTTATATTAATCAACATATAATACAACAGCCTAAGGCTCTCATACCAAGGATAATGGCCCTCATACTTCCACTAGTACAAGATACAAAACTGGAGTTTGGTGTCAATCCATTGACAACCAGTCTACCCTCAACAAGATACTATGACCATCAGGGTATCGCATGCTCTCTCAGCTCCTCCCAGTCATACCTTGTACCTGCTTGGTCCTTCGGCCCCTGATCTGTAGTTCCTACCTCTATCAATGCTCCAAGTCCATCAAGCCACTGAACCTCGGCTATCAATCTTCTCACTAGTTGTACTTTAGTCCATCAAGGGCACAACACATCAAGACTCTTGTTGAGTTGTTCACAACTCCATTTGTGAACAACTCTCAACTACCCACTGCTACTCCTCAACGACTCAGGGACTTCAGCCCACTATGGTCTTCCTACACTGCTCCAATAAAGACTAACATAGGGCACGGAGGGTTGCCACCTATCACTGCAACATGTCCATCTCCCACAATGAACACAGGCTAGGAGGACTGCGCATCATCTATTGTAGAAGTCCTTCTCCACACACAAGTCTAGGGCTCCACAAACTACTCCTAGTTGATCAGACTCTTGAGCTCAACAACTGTCATTCTAGCAACTACTTTTGTCCATCAAAATGTTGCACACCGGGCTCCAACTTGAGCACTATCACGTTGTCCTCCAACAGACCATAAATGCCCAACCCACGTCCACACTTGGTCCACTCTCACGTTGCCCTCCAACAGACCATGAGAGACCAATTTGTGTCATTTGTGTTGTTATCTTTTTCGATTGTTCAATTTCTTGTTTCAACATATTATTTTAATGGTGTAGGCTGCAGTGTATGTATTTCGATGTTTGTCGTAGGAAACTGCAAATAACTTGATCATGTAAATCTAACAAGTAGGAGAAATAACATCAATTGCTACAGTGGGGATTCCAGGTGTTGTAACATGCATTTTTATTGTTTATAATTTTCATTTTTCATTCAAGAATTACTTCAAAATACTTCAAAAAGAAGAGATAAAAGCCAGATGAAAAAGTGATAATGGCATAGTGGAATCGCTAAAAGAATTGTAAAAGAATCGGCCCCATAGTAGCCAAGGTTGCTATACAAATCACTATATAAATGGTTATATGGAGCTAGACCCAATATATATATATATATATATATATATATATATATATATATTGAAACAAGAAAGAAACAAAGAAATATATCGGATTCGTAAAAGAAACAAGTATTAAAAGGGTTAAAGCCGGACCTGAAATATTATAGGTTGTGTTTTATAAAGTTTGGCGAGTCCGTAATGATATGTATGATTAGTTCCGCTGATAGCCCGATTGCGATTTGCGATCGCGGATCAGACCCGAAAGGTATATACATCGTGGTTTAAAGTCCTGTCGGATTCGCTGCATCGCAGAGCTATGGACGTTGGGATCCATCGATTGCGACTTGCGATGGCGGAGCTGAAATATATATATGTTTTGTTGTATAGTCCAGGCGGGTCCGCGATCATCACATAACACTTTAATATATATATATATATATATATATATATGGACGTTGGGATTCCGCCGATTGCGACTTGCGATGGCGGCACTGAAATATATATATGTTTTGTTGAATAGTCCTGGCGGGTCCGCAATCAATTGCATAACACTTTATGTATGTATATATATATATATATATATATATATATATATATATATATATATATATATATATATATATACGTGTTTAATAAATCATTCCGCATAGGGATTGATGAAAGGGGCCTTAACCATTATGGATTAAAAGTTTGACTCAGAAGATCATTAAAAACACAGCTCCCGGCACATGTGTAAGCCCAGGTTTACACAGGTCAACACAGTTCATTATGGCTAAAGTGAATTAAACATCATTTAGGGCATTTACAGAGGAACTCGGCAACAAATTAACAGAGCAAGCCAACAGTTATCGTCCTCTTCTGAATTCAATTATGTTCTTGCTAGTTCATGTTCTTTGAGGTGTCTTTTACCCTCTGCAAAATTCTGTAATAGTTTTTACTTCATATAGTTAGAGAAACAATTAAATAATTTGGGCAGTTTCAGAAATCAACCATTGTTTCACAATGTATAAAAAGATGAGAATTTACAAAGAAATAGTTCGAATTTTAGAGAACCCGGAGACTAGGCCACTGTATTCCTAATATCATCGTTGATTAATGAAAGAATCCAAAGTTTCCATGAGTTGTTGGGTATAAATTTGTAACTTTCTCTGTCATGTGCCATGTTATGTTTTCTTCTTTCAAGTGTGGTAATGAAGTTGCAGGTCTTTATTTGCTTATGTAAATAAAGTCTTAAAAAAACGCTCCTATACTTGAAGTTTCCACCTTCCTTTCTAAGTTATAAATAATAGTTTCTGTGAAAGACAAGCATATTATCTTTAACTTATCCAAGAGTCACATATATAGTTTTTGTGTTAAGCAGCATATTGTCTATGATTCAATTCTCATTTTCATAATTCTTCTAAGTTACAGATAGTAGTTTCTGTGAAAAACCAGCATATTATCTTTAACTTCTCCTTCAAGCTTTCTTTACTTGTCATTTATATCTAGCAACAAATGGCATTCTGATATGTTCCGATCATACATGCATTAAGGGTTAAAAGACCAAGTTTGCCAAGTCCTTCATTTGAGAACACAACAAACAATAAGTGACAGTAAACAATATTTATTGATATTTTAAGCACAATTTCTCTACAGCTAGGAAATTGGTTTCTTAAGGTACAACACCAGGTTTGAGGAATTTTCACACAAAGTCTAATTCCCAAATCAAAGGACAAGCTACAGTGATTTGATGAGACATGTCTTTGAAGACCTTTTTTTCATTCAGAAACTCCACCAAGGAATGAAGCCCTATTCCAAAAGATTTTGAAATGACTTGTTATTTGTAGAGGTGAGGACGTCGAACAGGGTTTGAAGGCATAAGAAGCCTCACCCACCGACTCTATTGATATGGAAGAAAGGTATGATGGCAATGTGCTTTAAAAAATTTCATATCAGTTTTCATTTTGAAGATTTGAAAGTGAAGAAATATAGCATCATTCCTACAAAAGTTTACCAAGGAATTGTTTGGTCCTTCAGAATTTTGTGGAATGAGCTCCCTCCTCCAAAATGGTGTAGGCATCCCCAAAAATTCCATGGACACCCTTGTCTAGCCACATAATATGTTACATTTTCCAATGATTTCATTTCAAATCTTAACATTGTCTAGGAGGATGCCATGGTAAAATTGCTCGCATATAACTTGGATAAAGATGCAAATATACAGTTTGAAAATCTTGGTAGAGGAAATATCTTCATTTGCATGTTTAATCAAAAGAATTTCACAAGTATTGAGATTTTAGTTATGAAGAAGGGGATGCCTGTTGAAGACTCATTGGATAAGCCATGTGATGCCCATGCCTTATCTAATGAAGATTATGAAAAGATATGGTAGATACAGGATCTTGTACTTGCATTTCATGGCATACCTTCAAAGGTATTATTGGTTAAAACAAAGGAAAATGTTGGCGCATTGAACGCCTTTGTTTTCCTAAAAAAAAAGATGTTATATCCACTAATGAGTAGTAAAGAGATCAAAACAGGGAGTCTTAGTAGATGACCGCACCATTTCTTTGCTAGAAGACCCATTAGCACATGGTATTGCAAATCTAAATGGAAGTCCACTGATGAAAACCTTGAAAATGTTGTTGCAACTCGTCATGTAGAACATCCTGATGTTGACAAGTGCATTGAAGACTCTACTAAAGTGGATGAAGAGGCATCCTTTGGTTTTAGCATACACTTGCATAAGGAGAACATTCCAACAACCATCAATGTTTCTGAAGAAGAGAACGTTTTGCTAAATTATGTTGAATTGCCTTTTCAAATTTCTAAACATGGTGATGATGTTTTTGAAGAGTTAAGAATGATAGATCTTGTGGAGAAAGAATTAAAGGATGAAGAAATTTCAAGTGCTTCTATTCTCTCATCTGATAAAGACCACGACATCCAAGATTGTGATAACCTAAGCAATTTTTGCTTGGTTGGAAAATGTACATTGCTTGTCGATTGTTGGTTTGATCATGAAGATCCCATCTATAACATAGTTTGGTGGTGGAAAACATGAATTCATGATGTTTGAAGAGAACAATTTAGATTTCATCACTCATGGCTATGGAAAACCAAAGGGTATTGAGGTATGTTGTACATATTAATTCTAATTCTAATGAACGACTTCCATACATTTTCATCAGCGGAGTAGATTTGACGCATCTACAGTCAATGTTCATCATAAGGTAGTTAAGCATGAAAGAGAAATTTAACAAATGGTATTTTTAGTCAGCACTTATCCCTTGCATATTAAAGCAGCAAAAGAGTGCATTTTTTAGGCAAACAATGGACCAACAACATAGGCATGTGTGGACATGTAGGGATATTTTTCAACCATTGAAAAATAGGCATCAAACCCTAACCTTTGATCTAATATATCTTTTCAAATATGATTTTTCCAAGCATATGCCTCATGGAGTGGATGGCAATGAAAGATAGTTGATTTCTTGTAGATTTCTCTTAAAGCCACCCGCTAATTCCTTGTCGCTTCAAGAGGTACTAGTGGGTTTTTATAGCAACAATCGAGGGGGATTGTTAGAAGATGAAAATCAAGAAAAAATACTATCTAAGTCACATGACACAAGGACACGGAGGACACATCAATATGAATATTCGACACGAGACACAACAACCCCGGAAACAAGACACGAGGGACACATTCTATATATATATATATGGAATGTGTGTGTGTGTGTAGTGCCCAATCCATATTTTTTAGAGATTCAAACATCTACATATATGAATCATGATGATATCTATTTAGAAATTTACTAATTTAGTATTTACAATTTTAGAAAGCAGTAGTCTATAACGCGACTTTTTAAAAGCTTTTCTGGCGGATTTTTCCGGTCAAAATCCGGCAGCAATTTATTGGAATCCCAAGTTTGATAGCTAGTTTCTACACAATCAATGGCTCCCAGGGGTTTTTCAGGGCGCTAAATCCAAATATGCAGTTAAAAACCCATTTTAACTGCTAAAAATCAAGATTTAACCTCATTTCTTCCGCCGGATTCCATCACCGGAATCTCCAAAAAGTCGCATTATAGACAACTCCTTTTAGAAATAGTTGGTTTATTAATTTACTTCATCAATGATGTTCAAAGTTCAATGTTCATTGTTCATGTTATTAACAATTGTTCAAGCACAGAAGAAACTAGAAATTTAGAAATATCATGATTGATAAAATAAAACTAGAAATTTCAAATAACTTAGACATTAAAAGTTAAAACCATAAATTGCAAATTTATCATTACGTCATCAAAATCAAAATGTATTACATAGATACCAAGGGAATGCCACCAGTAAATACAAAAGAGAGTGGATACAAAATAGGTAGGAATATCATAGCTCATCAGTGGTAATGGTCATGACTCACTAGTCACGACTCTATCAATAGTCCAACCTCCTCCATGTCATAATCACCATCACTGCCACTGCCATCTGACTCTGCTCCATCCTCCTCCTGTATGCCCAATCCAAGTTACGTTGTTGCATTTGTTGGTGTGGAGGATGACCCCTCAAAGGGCTCATCGTCAAAAATGATTGCCTCTAGCACTAGGTCATTAAGATCCATGTTGGATTACGCCAACTCAATATTGTTGTCCAAACCCATATCATCAGGAAGCACATCCCACATCTTTGGCTTTTCCTTCAACCACTCTTGCCTCCACCTGTAAATAAGACGAAGGTTGGTGTGCACATACACCATTGTCTCTGCCCTAGATTGCTCAAGCTTGCTCTTTTTCAAACTGTACAAATTCCCATATGTGTTCCAATTCCTCTCACAACAAGAGGATGAAATAACTTCAGAGAAGACCCTCAAGGCTAATTGTAGAATAGGGCATGCTACCCCATGAGTTCCCACCGAGCTAAGTCACAAGACACAACCCGCAAAATCCACCAACAAATCCCTTCATCTGCCTACGATTTGATGATAGTCGCACACTCAACAGTACTCCTCTCACGAATGGACACAAAATTGATAGAAAAAATGAAAAAAAATCAAGACGCGACATTTTTTACTTTGGGATTTTAGTGGGACACTCGTCCTAAAATCGAGACACATTAGGGCACGTGTCCTAATTTTTGGACGCGTTGAAAAATGTGTCAAACACATCTTATGGGTCGTGTCATGTCCAACATGTAGGATACCGGAAACGAGACCCCTAAGGTTCGTGTCCTATGACTTAGGTTACCATACATATGATAGCATTATCACAAAGCTAAGGAATCCAACTAGCATGAATCACTCAAGCTAGTCCTCTAAGGCAAGATGTCTACTCTTCTTCTTCACCAAAGACAACCTAGATTTTTATCTCGAAACCTTAATCTCAAAATCTCCAAAGGACAAAACTCTAAACCTAGACTTCAAGATGCTCCAAGAAGATCAGGAAACCCTAGCAACCCCAAAGAGAGAAAGACCAAGTGCAAAAGAAGATATAAGAATGAGAGGATGGCTAGTATGCTCCTCCCAGTCACATCTATATACAAGAATGAATAAAAATGATAAGTACAACATTGTGTTTTTGTGGGAGTGGAGATTGATTTTGCTCAACCGTGGACACATTTGCAAGTATGGGCATCAATTTCCACCATTTTCTTTTCAAATTTTTCATGGAGCTTCCTTAACCCACTAGTTTTCCTTCAACTTGCTAGAGAGAGTGATTTATTTGAATCATCAATTTATTGAGTGGAGAAGGCTTCCCAACCCCCCACAGTTGCTGGTATATTTGCAAGTATGTCCACCTCTTTTCTTTTTTGTTTATACAAATTTTTTAAAGGTTTTCCATGCCAATCAATTTTCCCTCATTTTCCTTAAATTTTTATTGGATTGTGGGAGATCTATTCTTTATGTAAATTTTAGATTTGTCTTTTTTTATGAATTTTTTTGTATTTTGATTCTAAAGACATTGATTTTAATTCTTTCCAAATATTTTCTGTGCCCTAGTTTTAACTTTTAACCATTACATTGAAGACTAAAAAATGCTAAGACATTTGGAACTTATGAATGGTTCTTCAACATCACCTTCCACAATGGTCAGCCCCTTATCTACCTCATCATATTTTGTTCCTAAAACCACACCTAGCACACAACCTTCTATTGGGTCGATGCTTAAAAGAACAGAGAAGGAAGATGTTGACATGTTGGTGGGTAGGTGTTTTCTATGAAGTGACATTCCTTTAAATATGCCAAGAACAAATCATTCTACCAACCTATGTTTGATGTTGTTACTATTGTTGTCCCGGTGTACAAAGACCCTTCCTATGATGAATTGAGAGGGCCTATTCTTCAAAATGAAAAGGATGATTGCACTACTAGATTGGAGGAGTTCAAGGCATCATTGGAACACATTTGATGCACTGAATGGTTGGACTTATCAAAAGGGTGGGACCCTTCTTAACTTCTTGGTTAATTATCTAAGAGACAACATTTAGTAAAGATGCATGTGCACATATTAAGGATGCACAATTATGATCATAGTTGTTGGACTTGTTCATTCAAGAGGTAGGTCCATAGAATGTTGTCCAAGTCATAATGAACAACATTGCAATTTATGTCGTTGTTGATAGGTTGCTTATGCAAAGGTATCATAACTTGTTTTGGACACCTTGTGTTGTGCATTGTATTGATTTGATGTTAGTGGATATAGCGAAAATTCCTTATATCATGGATATTATTCAATCATCCAAGAGCATAACCAAATTTATATGTAATCATGCATCCATGATTAGCTTGATGCAAAGATTAACCAATAATAAGCAATTGGTGCATCTTCCCGTTACATGATCTGCAACTAGCTTCATATCTCTTCAATCTCTCTTGACATGAAAAGAATGTTTCTTTCAAAGGAGTGTCATACTTTATCTTTTTCCTACAAACCAGAGGGGGAGGCCATATGCAAGCTAGTTTAATATCAGGAGAGTTTATAAGCAGGAGTGGAGGGGGTGTGTGTCATTACCAAACCTTCGGTAAAGCTTCTTTGGTTAGTTGATGGAGAGAAGCCTGCTATGGGATGCTTGTATTAGGCCATAGACAGGGCCAAAGAAGCCATTCGTACCTATTATGAGGATAAGGGGGATGAAGGGTTTGAGAAACAACTATTGATATGAAGAGTGATTGAGGAGCAATGGAACAATATTCCATCATCACATTCATGCTACAAGGATCTAACTCAACACCACGTTTTCTTACTCCTGTGGTTTCAAATTTGATGCTAAAGTGATGATGGATTCCTCATTTGTGTTCAAAGGATGGTGCCATCTCCGCAAGAACGCATAGAGATTTCTAAAGAAATGAAGATATATAGGATGGCAAGCAAAACATTTAGCTTTGACATGGTTATCTAGGATAGGAAGACCAAAATGCTAGGTAAGTTTCATTATGTTTCAAATTTCATTCTCTCTTCATACTTTGCTTCATCTTTCAAATTTAATGTTTTTTCTCATGTTTCTCTTGTTTGTTGTAGATGCTTAGTGAACAAGCTATGATGCAAGAGTACTCAATCTCCAAAGACTTGTCATTCGAGTGTTCAGCCAAACATTTTACTTCTCCAAATGCAAGCGCACCTAGAGTGTATTTGAAAAAACACAGACCAAGAAGCACAAGAAGTTAAAATATTTCAAATTAAATTTTGAATTTGTTATAAATTATAATTTACTATTTTATCATGTATGACCATCACCCCCTAATTATAATATGTATTATAATTATTAACTTATAATTATGACCCTCATACAAGTTAGAATCCCAACAACTTAATGAAATGGTTTACATCCTACTACAATCGCCAATTGTGGGTGAGGTAACTTCAAAAATCACCACATGGATGCCATCTCATGGGATGGGATTAACACCACTACTGCATAGAAGGTTGAGGCGAAGAGGCCTAGCATGGAATCAATCCTTGACTAGTTAGAAAAGGAGGCACCAGAGGAGGTAGCAGGGGAGGAACAGGTAGAGGAGGCGGAAGAGGAGCAGCAAGAGGAGGAGGTGACACCAACACCTTCAAGGACTCAAACAGAGCAAGTTAGAATTACTAGTAGCATGAACACCTGTAGAGGATGTCAGAGTCCACCTACTACTTCTTCTAAAGGGTGCCGAAGTCCAATGCCAACCCCGGGGCCTTCTTCCTCCAAAGGAAAATCCATTACCTTTGCTTGTAAAAGGGGTAGAGGAAATCACTAAGTTACGTATCTAATTACATTATAGATGGCTCATGATGATGAGATGCATTTATTATATTTTTTGTTGATATTTTAAGGTTGAGTCAGGACTTAAGTTTTGAGAAATGATTCTTGTTGATGTGTGATGTAGCACTAAACACCTTATACATCTTATAAATTAGATTTATTTTCATATTTATGTGGCAATGCATTTTGGATGCTTTAGATGCTTAAAAAATGAAAAAATAGAATATTTTTGTATTTTTTTAAGTTTGCCAATGTTTGTTGACTTTTAACAATATTTTCCCAAATTTTGCTTTTCCAAACCTTTGTCAATTTTACCTAATGCCGATGTCAACAACATTGGTACAACATGAGTGAGCTAAGGACTCTCTTCTTCCTCTATATACATGGGATGTAAGAAAGGCCAACAATAAGGTCATTACAAACAATCTACAATAACTACATGTAGGTTCATAGAAGTGAAGCGCTCAAAGGGTACACGTGTCAAGCTCCAACATGTAGTCATACACAATAATGGCTCTAGGATGACATCACTACACAAGGCATGTCCACACTCAACCACAAGCCCACATGGACTCCATCATTCCTCCTATAGCACGTACTCATCTAGGTCCACTCCCCCTGAATGAACACTTTCGTAACCTATGCGTTCTCGAGCCAAATCCAAGCATCATTCCCTAATTGAAGATGCATTATGTTCCTCCTCCTAAGTAGAGTGTTCTTCAAGCAAACGAACCTCTCCATGTGGCCATCATGAAGGACATCCCCAACCTCTCCATGTGGCCATCATGAAGGACATCCCCAAGCTATTAAGAGAACTCCAATGCCTTAGGGAATGGCAAGCGAGCACCAAGTAAGGGATCTCCAATGTGCAAATCCGTCATGGACCATCTCTCGTCTACAAATACGTCTCAGGCCATCTAGGGGCTAAAGCTAAACATACATCATGTACTCCAAATCTCATGAAACACCCCCACACATTGTGGAAACACTTTTGAGACTCGAGAGTTAACAAAGCTCCAAGATTTGGTATATTGAAATTGGCTACCATCTTCAAGTAAATGGCTTCAAAAGGAGTTCCTATCAAACATAGGTATGGAAAGAAACAAGCTCCAAGAGCTTGGTATATTGAAAATGACTACCATCTTCAAGCAAATGGCTACAACAGGAGGCCCTCTAACACAACTTTGTATGTCAAATTTATATATATGGTGAAATTATCATTCTCGTTATGTATAATGATTTGGTATAACTAGTAATCAATGATTGAGTTTAAAAACCACTTGCATAAGGCCTTTGAAATGACCCATCTCGTGTTATTGCACCATTGTTTATGTATACAAATGCGGTAGGCAAGAAACAATAATTTTCTTTCACAAACAAATTAAACAAGGGAACTCTTAAAGGTTGGTTGTAAAGCTTCCCTAACATCCTAAGATGCATATTTGAAATTGTCAATCATTGTGACTCGCATCTTGTAGATGAGGTGTCGTTCAATAAAGATGATTAATTTTTTTTGTCTTACCAACACAAAATCTGATCTCAACTATGTAGTCAGTATGGTTATTTGTTTTATGAATTCACCGAGAGTCTATTGGAATGCAACGAAGAGAATTCCAAGTGATGTTGATGATTAGATAGGTTTTGAACTTAGTTTGTAAAGGCTAACAGATTTCAATAGATTGATTTTACAAATTTAAATTGCACATGGTATATGGATGAAGCTAACTCCACTTTTGGTTTAAGCAATCCAACTTGATTCCAATCTTTACTCATTACTCAGCAAAAAGCAACCCACTATTTCTTTTTTCTATAGTAGCACGGGATGAAGTTACAATAAAAGTGGTTCCTAAGGCCACTTAGTTAAGGTACAGGCTCCAAAAGAATAACTAGAGACGTGAAATTAAAATTAAGTCAATAAAGAATCCAATCCATCATACCCACAGAAAGCACATTGAAGTGCATTGCCACTTTATGAAGAGATTGGTGCAGAACAAAGAGATCAAGACAATGTAGTAGTGTCCAACTCAAGAACAAGCCATTGATACCTTCTTTACCAAGTCTCTCAATGGGGCAAATTTGAAACAGTTAGAAATCTACACAATGTACAATCATTTAATCAAGGCTACAATCTGTGTACAAGCAATTTAGTCTTATTAAATTGGATTTATATTAATATCTAATAGTGGCCTTCCACAAACTAAAATCATTCAATACCTAGTGGCATCCATCCTTTCCAACACCTTCCCAAAAGAAATATTGTCCATTTTCTTTGAATATTTCAATTCTAACATCCATCGTTTCTAGCAACTTATTTATAGAACAATCAAATTTAATCTTATGTCCCAACAAGTAAAAAGTGCTCCAACTTATGAGAAGTTATAGGGAAAAGGAGAGTCAAGATGGTTGCTTACCTCTACAACAGAATATACCAAATAACTCTAATTTGAAGAATTGATTAAATGTCCAGACTCCTTACAAAATTAAAATAAAGTTATAGCCATATGTCTTCCACAAAGATAGGCTAGAGATATCTTAGTTTCCTTGGGTTATATGTAGCCAATCTATGATTTCAAGTAGGTCAAAGAAATAGAAAGTCCTTGATCATACTGCTCAAGGGCCAATCAAGTGCACACACAAGCCGAGGTAGATTGACCATAAACTTCTTGATAGCTAAATTATTGATCATGAGTATCATCAGTCCATAAATGATTGGGGTTTACAAGCATAAAATGTTCTAATGATGTTATCATTTAGAATATGACTTGGGTAAGCACTATTTTAGAATATGCATCTACCATCAATGGAGTGATTTGAAAATGACAATTTCTAATAATCCTATCTATTCCAATAATTACCATTTGATTAGTGGAAGTAGTTAAGTTTGGTGATAGCCTTTATTATCATCCATCATATTCCACAAGAGGAGACCTAGTTGACTAATGTCCTTAACATCTCAAGCAAACAAGTAGATTGTTGAATTTAATTAATTCTCAAATTAAATTTCAGACCATACAATCAATCACACAAGTTAGAAATTAAACAGTGGAAGCATGACAATTAGTTTCACACATACATAGGTAATTACTCCTTCAAATCAAATTTTCATTCCTTTCAATAAACTTATAAGAAAACCTCCACACACTTAAAAGATAACATTGCATGGATACCAAAAACAACATGAAGTAAGCTTTTACAACCAACCAAAAACAGTAAAAAAACGTTGTGCGTCCTACTAGACAACCTCCACATGCTTTATGTGCAAACCATATGAATCTAATATGATTCTATCCATGTGATTGTATGGATTTTTGTACAACTATACAGAACTATACAAAATGATGAAAGCCTCTACCTTGCCCTATGTTTAAATTTTTAGTGGAGAATCTATTTTTAAGATTTCTCCTAATCTAACTCATGGATAAGATATAATTTTAGACTCAACTTGCTAAATATAAGGTATTCACTTTTTTTTTACTAAATTGACTTACAAAATAGAAACTTATTCAAAAAATAGAATAACTTTTCGAACATATCTCGAACTACTTCTCACATGTTCACACTGTACATGTGCAAAAGTTCTTGTCCGAGCTATAATTCTCAACACACCCTCTTAGAGAGAAAGGAATTTTGTACCAATCCAAATTTGTCTCTAAATGCCTCAAACTTTCCTTTTGCCAAGGGCTTGGTCAAAATATCAACTACTTACTGTGGCAAAATGTTGGAGCTTCATTGCTCCCGTCTAAACCTTGTCTTCTATGAAGTGATATATGAATATCTATATGCTTGGACCTATCTTGAAACATCGGAACCTCATAGAGATTAATGCAATTCAAATTATCAAATTAAATGAATATAGGCTCCAACTCCTAATCAAACAATCTTGTGAGTAACTTTCAAAGTTAGATGGCCTCACAACTAGCATTGCTAGCTAACATGTATTCTACTTTGATGAGCTAAGTCCCACATAAGTCTACTTCCTGTTGAACCACAGTATTATCAATGATCCCAAGATAAAGCAACACCCCAAGGTGCTCTTACTGTTTATAGCACTACCTGCACAATCTGCGTCTGAATAACCCTGCAACTTCACTTCACCATTTCCAAGATATCTCAGACCATACTCCACTATGCCCCCCAAATACCTAAGCACATGCTTTGTGACTACCCAATGTTCCTACCTTGGCTTCACCATGAACTAACTCAAGGTGTTCACTACAAAGCATATATCTAGCCTAGTGTTAAACAAATACATCAAGAAACCTATCAATAACCCATACATCGTGAGATCCACCAAACTTTGAATCTAAAGTTCTCATATTCTTCTAATTAGTGACCATAGTAGCCATAGATTTGCACTCCTTCATTTACAACCTCTTCAAGATTTAAATTGCATATTTACCTTGCCCAAGGAAAATATAACCTAGTTAATGCAAAACTTCCAACCCCAAGAAGTAATGCATCGAGTTGATATCCTTCATCTCGAACTCAACTACCTTGCACCCTATAATGAGCTTCTTTGTACCTGTCAGAAACAAGGCATCTACACACAACACCAAAATAAGCATATCAATTTAAACAAACATAAAATATAAGTTAGAGTCTGCTTCAATTTTAGTGAAGCCCATATTCTATAGATATCCATCAATGGTGGAACACCATGCTTTCGGTGCTTGCTCAAGTCCAAACAAGGCTTTCTTAAGCCTACACACATGGGACTCCTTCCCATTTACCTCAAAGCCCTGAGGCTACTATATATACAAGTTTTCCTCAATGATCCCATTAAGGAAAGTTGTCTTCACATAAACATAATGTATCCTCCATTCCATAAATGAAACCAAGGACATAACAACTCTAATAAAAATGTACCTAGCGACTAGAGCAAATGTCTACTCATAGTCCACTCCCTCTATCTCGGAGAACCCTCTCGCTACAAACCTCACTTTGAACCCCTCAATGTTGTCATCTGCAACAAGTTTGTTCTTGTAGAGCCACTTTACATTCTAGCTCACTACCATTTTCCTATACTATAAAATATAGACCCTATAAGCCTTTGAACTCTCATTGTAACCCACAAAGAAACCCTTCATGCTGGACGACTTCAACTTGGTCCTCTTCTCTACCAATGCATGGATATAAATTAGACATCAAAGCTATGGAAATGACTCACCTTTGGCTTCACACCAGTGAATGCCTCCTTTGGTGTCTTGTCCTCCAAGATCATGTGAGGACATCAATTTTGGATATAGATTATCATATTGCATGCCTTTGTCCAAAGAAGCATTGACAAGTCTTGATGATGTATTAAGTCTTACCAGCCCCTATTCTCAATCCTTGGGAAAACAACACTGGCATGGTTGCCAAGTGTACACCCTCTAAATACACCATGTTGCTCAATACTGTACTTTGGAAGACTTGTGACTATCTCCCTCAGAATAGGAAATGCCTATGATGCAAGGCCCCATCCTTTTGTGTCTGAATTCACCCAAGTTGTCATTGTTATTCACCAAAGCTTGAACAAGTTCACCTTGCAACCTATGCAAATTATCTTCCCTGACCCCTCTTACCCGAGCTAGATCTACGCTAGAATGTTTCAACCTAAAGAAGACTTGATTGTTCTTGAACTCAATTGCAAAGCCCTTACCCTCCATGACCAAAACTAAAAGCAATTCTTCCTGAGACCTAGTAAAAACAAAACAACATCAAAATCTAAAGAATTACCCGATTCAACCTAGAAGGGAATAGTACTAACTCTTGCTACTAGGTACTTGGTATCATCACAAAGCTTAACTTGCACTTTTGAGTGTTGAGAAATCATAGTGCATGTATATTAGGGTAGATTTCTCTTACTTGATAATTCCTTATGAATATTTGTTGGCTTCTTATTACTTTCATTATGTTCTCTTGTTATTTTTGGTATGTTATATGCTTATAGCATATTTACTTCAATCTTCATATTAGCTCAATATCAATTCCAGATTAGCAATCACATTTAGCATGATAGTAAAATGCAGATAGAACATAAACATAAATCGCAAAAGACATGCCAAGACAAGAGGACACAAGATGTGGCACCAACTAGGGACAAACTCCAATGTGAGGAAACCCTTGACCAATTCTTCTTATATTCTTCAATAGATCAGCAGAGAGAGAGAGAGAGAGAGTACATATACATCAGAAGTCAACACTTTGACTTGTCAAAATAAAAGCAAAGATCTTCACCATGAAGATGACATAATGAGGTTGCAGATCTTATGACAAGGACTGCAAATCTGATGACAAGGGCTGCAGATCTGAACTCAGGTGAAGGCATACTTCTTCAACTAATTCTCTAAGGTGATTCCATCACCATGCTGCATCCAACCATCAAGCTGCATCTTCCAGAATGTTGTCCTCCTCCTGCAGTACTAGCAGTCATTATTTTATCAACTCATCAACTCATTTCAGACAACAATGTAGTTGTATCAAGGTGGGACACCACCTCTGCCATGCTATCAAGACTAATACAACAGCCTTAACTGTTGGCTATGGCCTATGGCCTAGCCCAGCAGCAAGTTAAGCAATAATCAAAATGTCAATGAAGCAGTATTTACAAGGGCTTGACTTTGCTATCAGCACTGTGATTTACCAACCATGTAAATAGTCCTAGAACAACTTTCTAACACAGTGTTGTCATCATACTTCTTTTACCACGCTGCCACAAATTCCACAATGTCCTTTCAGGCCTTGATATATCAATAAGGCTTCTTCTTATCTGTGGATAGTAGCCTTTCTATTTGACTGTGACTAGGGCAGATTGTGACAGCGAATTAGGTCACCTTCTAGACTATGATTAGGGCCTCTTCTAGTCCTCCTTACTGCAGCTTAAGGTACCATCAAATTCTACATATAGAAGCCTCCCCTTTGCTGCATGTGAGTGCCTTTTCTTGCTGCATATAAACCTCTTTGACTACGGCTAGACAGCATATAGTTTAGGTGACTTTCAGACCCATAGCAAGGGCTCTTTTAGAGCTTCCCTTGACAGCGGATGGAAGGCCCCATAGACATCTCCTTGTGTGTAGACAAATCTCCTCTTGTTGCTTATAAAAGCTCCCTTTTACAGCGGCTAGGTATCTTCTTCCTCTGCAGCTAGGAGTCTCCTTTAGCGTATAGGGCTATTAGACCAGCGTTTAGGTCTTTCCCTGCTACAATATGGAAGCTTCCTTTGTTGTGCCTAGGGTACTCTTCATGACTATAATTTAGGGCAACGTAGGCACTCCTAGAAGACCCTTTCTCCTCTATGTCTAGGGCTTCTCCTTGACTGTAATTTAGGGCTTGCCATGGCAACGTTGTAAAAATTTCTGTTTTCCCACCCCAATTTTCAGTTTCTCCTTATTTCTCCCATATAGTTAAATGCCCTTTCCCATAACCATACATTTAACAAGCTGAAAAATAATTTTTTTCCTAAAAACACAAATTCTGGAAAATTTACAGAATGCTGGAAATTGCAGAAATAAAAATCAACAGTAATAAACAGCCATTAAAACACATTCAAACACTGATATTTTTTGTCAATGTGACCCTGAAAAAACCCCCTGCAACTCTTGGAGAAAACCAGTTTGAGAGCTTTTCTTTATTTATGAAAAATGCCTTTTTACAGTGAGAAAATTTCCAGCAAAAAATTACAGCAAAAACAAATTTTTCCAGCAAGCAAACTTATCTGTTTTCAGCCCAACAGACAACTTGGAAACTTGTTGTACGTGCGGTACAGACTGTACGGATGTACTGACGTACGGACGGTCGTACGGGCTGTACAGACAGACCCGATTTATGTGTCGGAATTTGTCTCCTCGAAATTCGTGCCCAAAAATCAGTTTTTCTCTGTTTTCTCAGCAAAAATCAGCTTTTTCTGCTTGTTCTTTCAGCTATACGGATTTGCTGAAGAGCTACCTTGGTATGTGTGCCAAACTGCTGCCTCTTTCTCCTTCCTCTCCAGAAATCTCCCTTGCTCTCTTGCTCTCCTTCTCCCAATCTGCTCATGAAATAATGAATGATCTTTTTCTTCCTTTTCCTCCCTTAACCCAACCCTAAATGACTTTTGGGTGATCCCTAAATCCAATGGCTGAGATAGATTTAGATAAATGGTTGAGATTAAATGCACATTTAAATCTCACTTTCTATTTTTTAACTCACCCCACTTTAATAAAGACCCACTTAGTCATTTATTTCCAAAGTCACTTTTCCTTTCTAATTTTTCATTGACTTTATAAAATTTACTTTAAAATTAGAGACTTAGTAACTTTATCACTTAAAGTCACTTTTAAATTAGATTTTAACTTTATAAAAATTATAAAGTTACTTTAGGAGAAAAATTAAAATCTTTTGGACACTTTTCCCTAGGCCAAAGATCAAAGCCTAAGGGAACCACCTGTCCTCCGGTACCAAATTTCAACACTCCCTCTTACCGAGGAAGGTGTTCCTCACCACACCCATCTTGTCTCTGAAGTAAACATGCTTGCCCCGTGGTAAGGCTTTGGTAAGAATGTCTGCTACCTGCTCATCAGGGAAATATACTCAAGCTTCACAGCTCCCTTCTGAACATAGTCTCTGATGAAATGATATCTGATCCCAATATGCTTTGACCTGTCATGAAATACTGGATTCTCCGTGAGTTTAATGCAACTCTGATTATCACAATACATCACTGAAGGTCTAAACGGCTAACCAAATAAGCCAAACAACATCTTGCGAAGCCAGATGGCCTCACAGCTAGCTAGACTGGCTGCCATATACTCTGCTTCTGCTGAACTCAGTGCTACTGACTGCTGCTTCTAGCTGAACCATGACACTACTGCTGAACCCAACCCAAAACAGCACCCTGAAGTGCTCTTCCTATCAGAAGCACAACCTGCCCAATCAGAATCAGTGTATCCTACCAATCTCACTCCATCTCCCTGCCTGTAGTCCAGACCATAATCCACTGTCCCCTGCAAGTACCGCAAAATGTGTTTTGCAGCCACCCAGTGAACCTTCCTAGGCTCACACATAAACTGACTCATCGTGTTGACTGCAAAACAGATATCTGGTCTAGTGTTGACCAAATACATCAAGGAACCAATCAGCTGCCTGTACAATGTGGGATCCACCAACTCGGAATCCGAAGCATGAAGCTTCTTCCAGTTGGTAATCATCGGTGTCGACATGGGTCTATAATCCTCCATGTGGAATCTGCTAAGGATGTCCACAATATACTTCCCCTGCCCCAGGAAGAAATGCCCCTCCTCCTGACACACCTCCAAACCCAAAAAGTAATGCATCAAGCCAATGTCCTTCATCTCAAACTCCGTCGCAAGATCTCTCTTGCAGTGCTCTATGAGTCTCTCTGCACCTGTAATGACCAATTCATCCACATACAGCACCAGAATGAGAGGCTCCTCACCTATCACAATATAGTAAAGGTTCGGATCTGCCTCACTCTTTGTGAAACCCATCCACTGCAAATAAGTATCTATCCTGGAGTACCAAGCTCTGGGAGCTTGCTTCAGGCCATAAAGGGCCTTCTTCAGTCTGCACACATGGGACTCCTTCCCATGCACCTCAAAGCCCTGTGGCTGCTCATGTACACCTCTCCTGTATGAAGCCATTGAGAAATGCGGTCTTCACATCCATCAGGTGGATCTTCCAACCCATCTCTGCTGCTATCGATATAATGGAGCGAATCGAAGTATATTGAGCCACGGGAGCGAAGGTCTCCTCATAATCAACTCCCTCTACCTGGGAGAACCCTCTAGCCACAAACCTCCCTTTGAATTTCTCAATGCTGCCATCTGCAGCATGCTTTACCTTGTAAAGCCATCTGGAAGTAACCACGGACTTGCCCTCAGGCCTCGGCACCACCTCCCAAACATCATTCTTCATGATAGAAGAATACTCCTCATGCATGGCCTCTCTCCAGACCTGCTGGCTAGCTGCCTCCTCATAGCTAGAAGGCTCAGAGTCAAGGATGCTGGTAACCATCGCCATATAGCTACAAAATCTCTCAGGTGGTCTACTCTCTCTGACCGGCCTCTTCGGCTCAGCAACAGATGTGGCATCTCTCAAGGTGTCCTGAAGCCACTTGGGCTTCCTCTTCCCTGAGCATGCTTCTCCCATAGGAGAATGAAACTCCTCCTCCTCATCACCATCAGTAGCCTGAACTCCTGACTGTCTGTCTGCTGTCCTCCTGCCTGGACCTGAACCTGTAGAAGCTGAGGTACCGTGTGAACTGTCCATCAGTGGACTCCCTAGTGAACTGCTCTTTGACCTGCTCGGAGCACCACCCCTCTGGCTCGGTGAGACACTGCTCACTGATGGACCTGACATCCTCATAGATGTACCTCCAGATCCCCCTGATCCTCCTGATCCCTGCCACTG